>JAVTVY010040520.1:0-19258 GCA_036873755.1 Hanleya hanleyi | reverse complement strand
TCATACTTTAGGTATCAAGAGTCTCCATTAAAGACGTTGTTTTGACCAAATATTGTCCCAACAATCTGCTTAGAATTTTGGTTTTCCATACGCGCCTGTTATGATATTATACCATTGTAGCAACTACTAATCACACAATTGTCGCAATTATGACAGGTGTCATTAGCAGTTGTCAGATCGCCAGCTAATGTCACAAGTGCGCTGTGACAATAGCAGACAACTCTGTCACTCAAACAAAATGGTATAGCGAGCATGTTGACTGTTATTGTCACAACTGGGAACCAGTAATTATTTGAGGAAAAAATATATCCCACACGATGTATGACTAAATCTTTGATATACTTACAATATATCAACCCAGCCATTCCACACTAAGTGCACATCAAGCTCATTTTTTTTTCAAATGTATCATCCAGGTTGTCATTCTATATTTTTGGAGACACCAATATTCTAATTTTAAAAATATATAAAGCATTTGGATGTTGGGCACCAAGTACTCTTGTGTTTGGTCTCCCTGGGAAGTACGTGTCACTGAGTACAGGCTCCGGGCATCAGTGCATATCTACTGCAACACAGAGGAAATTTCCAATGATTTCTAGGTCAGACAGCTGACTCATATTGTGTGATGTAGGTCAGTAGAAGCAGTGTTGCTGCAGCCACAAAACAGACCAGATATATATTGTGATTTCAGTCTCTGATGTTTGTAATTCTCCTTATTATTTGGTGTCACACAAGTCACAAATGTAACTATTTTATTTCTTACCCACTAGTGAACAGAAGTTGGAACTTTTAACCATATATCAAAGATGTCTACTGCAGTATATGTCTAAGATTCCAGCAAAGAAAATTCCCTTTGCTGTTTGAATTAATGCATTAAGTTTCCTTAACTTTGTGTCACGCGAGTCACGTCATCACTGTCACACGAGTCACATACCCATTGCTTCTTCATACTGAGTGTTAGAGGCAACGAGTTGATGACATCTTATATGAGATGCCTCACCCAGACTTTAATAGCTAATAACAAAGCGCAGCTTTCGTTCACCGTGTCCAAAAAGCAAGAGCTGCAGCACTGAGTGTGCCTGACACAGACACCGTTTATTTTAAGTAATGGTTTCTCTGAGACTCTGTTTGATGGGACTGAGTGGACTTCAAAGTTATACGGATTAGATGTCATGCGGGAGGCTTTCCCTACATTTGAATCGTTATTGAAAGCAGCTTGGGTGGTTCCTTTTCACATCAGAGGTAATGTCAAGCGAGTCACAAGTTTTGTGTCGCACGAGTCACATCATTCCATGCATATACACCAAAATAAAGAGATACACTTCAAATTTCTTGAGTACCTCAGTTGATGTTCTGGATATACCCCTCCACTGTTACCTGTACTCCATGAATGACTTAGTCATAAAATTGGCCACAAATCTTAGCATTTGTATGAACGGGTGAGATGAGTGTCTTCATGCCTGTCATGCGAGTCACACACTTTGCTTCATTATTTCAGTATTTTCTTGATCAGCATTATTACCTTTGTTCCCTGTGTTGTCTCTTGGTTAAGGTTGATATAGAAGGTGGAACTTGTTTACAGAATGTTTGAATTAATGCAGTATGTTTCCTTAACTTTGTGTCAGGAGAATCACGTCATCTTTGTCACACGAGTCACATATCCATTACTTCTTCATACTGAGTGTTAGAGGCAACCAGTTGATGACATCTTATGTGAGATGCTTCACCCAGACTTAGCAAATAACAGAGCGCAGCTTTCGTTCACCGATGACACTCTCCAAAAAGCACGAGATGCAGCAAATGAGTGCACCTGGCACAGACACTGTTTATTTCAAGTGATGGTTTCCCTGAGACCCCGTTTGATGGGACTGAGTGGACAATGTTTTAAGAATTAGATGTCATGTGGGAGGTGTTCCCTACCTTTGTTTCGTTATTGAAAGCAGTTTGCGTGTTTCCTTTTCAGATCAGAGTTAATGTCACGCGAGTCACAAGTTTTGTGTCACACGAGTCACATCATTCCATATACACCAAAATAAAGAGATACACTTCAAATTTCTTGAGTACCTCAGTTGATGTTCTGGATATACCCCTCCACTGTTACCTGTACCTCATGAATGACTTAGTCATAAAATGGGCCACAAATCTTAGCGTTCGTATGAACGGGTGAGACAAGTTTTTTCGTGCCTGTCACGCGATTCACGCATTTTGCTTCATTATTTCAGTACTTTCTTGATCAGCATTATTACCATTGTTCCCTGTGTTGTAAACCTAGTGGTTAAGGTTGATATAAAATTAACAAACTAACTGAAACAAGTGAGTATTAAATATTTCTGAACAAAATAACTGAGTGAATATGTCACGCGAGTCACCGTGGAATGGCTGAACCATTAATGACACAATTGTCGTAATTGCGTCATAAGACGTGGTCGACTCTGCAAGCAGAGTCGTCAGCTAATGTGGCAATTGCGACAATAGTAGTTGACTCTGCATGCAATTACGACATTAGCTGGCGACCTCACAACTGCTAATGACACAATTGTCGCAATTGTAGTAGTTGCTAAAATACCATGCATTACCTGATCTAATGATATAATCTTTTTTTTGTGCGTGAAAAATAGAGATCTTTTCCACTTTCCAGATAAACTGTTAGAATCTGCCAATTCGTGTGACATGTTATTTCACTGGAAAAGTATATAAACCTTCGAGTAGGGAACTGAATGTTGCTACAGAGATCATTTCGCCCTGGAACAAGAACGGTTCAAATAAAACCGGAAAGAGGCCCCCCGACACCATTTAAACGAGTTGAATGGCCGCTCAACCCGTTCTTTCTTCCCTACTCAATACTGGAATAAAACGTTGATATATATATATATAGTCTCGATCCAGGTGGATGAGGTTAAACTCTATTGAATGCCACAACATAATGTGGCCACGGACAATTATACTTTTCAGCTTTACCTACACTCTCAGAAATATTCAGGGAATAATCCTGAATGGATCAGGCTGTACATCCACAACTCAATTTCAGGGACTTTACCTGAAATCCAGGGATAATTTCCTGAATTTCAGGAAAATGATCCCTCAATGAGTGGATTTTCCCTGAAATTCAGACAAATTCACCACCCTGATTAGTATGTTCCCGACCCTATTCCGGTACGTAAAATCCCCTAAAATTCAGGTAATTTAGCTTAAATTCATGGATGATATACCTGAATTTCAGGAAATTATTCCTGAATTTCAGATAAAATCCCTGAAATTGAGTTGTGGATGTGCAGCCTGATCTATTCAGGATTATTCCCGGAATATTTCTGAGAGTGTAAGTATATGTCTCATTAGTAGTTGCCTGTATAATGACGTGTATATGTTAACATGATGTCCAGAATTTTACCCCTCATCCATTTTTTCTTGGTCCCGGTGATCCTCATTTGCGTACACTTCGTCATCCATAAGATGGCTTGCGAATCGTGTGTCGCCATTGTTGTGGAGCGATATCCGATACTTTTCCATATACTGTTCGGTCTTCACCCGACGGAGAACAGACTCGAGAAATCTGATAAGTTACAGGCTTTTCATACAACTTCTGAAACATATATTGTCTGAGATTACAAAAGATACAGCTATGAATAACTTCCGTTTCATCCAAGAGGCGTTGTAGAACTGTAATTTTGAACAAGTAAAACAGCACATGACTCGAAAATGGCCGGTTACGTTGGAGTTACGTCGGTAGAATTTAGCAGATTGGCTGACGACATCACATGGTTTGGATTTCGGGGAATTCCCTCATATAGTTAACGAAAGTAGGCTGAAAATGGACACACACATCCCAGAGTCAGTCTTACCGCTAGCCCGAAAACATCGGCTAAGGAATCTATTTTTTTTTATTTTTTTTGGTTGTTGTTGCTGAATCGGACTCCTTAGCCCGAATGACTGATATAGCCCGAAATGGAAATAACTATATAAGACGTCAGTCACTCGAGATCTTTAACTGCACACGGCGTGGGGAATTGGGACAGAGGCACAAAAAGCATGTTATCGAATAAATAATATGATTTGGCATCTCCAGCACTATGACAACCACCTAATGACTCCTTTAATTATGTAACGTGTACGAGCAGGACCAGTCGTAGTGTTTAGAAGAAAACGAATCAATAACCGGGATTGCCCACTGGCATTCTGGCCGTCACCGTCGTTAACCCCTTCACTAGTAGAGATCCGGGGCTCGAAGAGATGATCACAACCCTACAAGGATGACTGACGCTCATGTAAAGGTCTATTATGGTATATTCTGCACAAATAGTATACGCGGTTACAAATAATAGCGTAGATCCGCGTGGCTCAGACAGAATGTCTAAGGAGATGTAACGTTATGATATTTACATATATGTACAGACACTAGGGGAGTGTATGCAAATAAACTTGATGTATATATACACGTGATGCGAGAGGATGTGTGCACACAAGTTAACGGATACGTACACTTGGGGTGTGCATATAAGGTTCACGGATACGTACACTTGGTGTGTGCACATAAGGTTCACGGATATGTACACTTGGTGTGTGCATATAGAGTTAAACGTATCCCTGGTGTATATGTGGATAATAGAAGAGAATGTGTGCAGTTTAAGCTTGATGTTATATGGCAATAATATATATATGAGAGTGTATGCATATAACTTTATAGTTAATATAATGCTTTAATGCGCGATAAGGGCGGCCTGGCTGCTGGCCCTTCTCTTCTGGGGATAAGGGCGGCCTGGCTGCTGGCCCTTCTCTTCCGTCGTTGGAACGTTATGGATATAACGCTCTCTCCAGGAATGGCACCCAGTCGTCGGAACGTTAAGGATATAACGCTCTCTCCAGATACGTCGCCCAGTCGTTGAAACGTCGAGGCCCGTTGGAACGCTACGGCGGTAACGTTCTCCCCGATATACATTTCCCTCCCCTAAAGGTTACACTTATCTGTACGATTGAAAACAGAGTATAAGCCCTCGAGTTCTCTTGAACTATCAGAATGATTGCAACTAATGTCAATACAAAGTTCGTAACTGAAAAAGTTCTTGGACAGCTGGATCCACGATACCAGTCCATTTTTACAGTCAAAATGAAAAACAGTTCTCACGAGCTTCGTGCATGTTTATGAAGAACAATAAACTTTTGTGAACATAACTGAAAATTAACTGTTATCTGTTATCTTAGAGTTCACTGATCTAAGCAGATGTATATGTGTTCACACATAATCTTTAAGGTAAGAAGGCGGCTTCTTCTCACGCACAGGATTTTTTCCGAATGGGAATGTTCACATCACCAGTTGACTCGTTGACTGGAGCTGGTGTAGCTGGAGTGGATTCACTCTGCACAACTGGAGAATTCTGCAATGGTGGATCAACCGACGATGGCACAATGACTGGAATGTTGGGAATCACAACTGGACACGATGACAGTTCGGTCTGAGGGTGACGTAACAGAATTTGGTCGGCATGTCGACGCATTATTCGACCATCTCCTGTTTGAACGCGATACGAGACAGGTCCTGTCACTTCAATAATCTTGGCACGGATCCACTTTGGTCCGTTGCCGTAGTTTCGCACATTCACTTGATCGGTCACCTTGAAGTTGCGAAGTTTCACATTTTTGTCATGGGACTTGGCATGTTTCTGTTGTTGACGTAGGACTCTCCTTTTTAGGTTTGGGAGCGCGAGATCAAGGCGCGAACGCAGTTGACGCTTCATCAATAGCTGCGCGGGGGTCTGATCAGTAGTGGCATGTGGAGTGATTCTATAGTTGAACAGATGACGGTTGATGCGGTCTTCCAAAGTTCCACCTTGGTTTTTCTTCAATCCGTCTTTGACCGTTTCTACTGCGCGCTCTGCAAGGCCATTTGAACTGGGATGATAAGGGGACGTCAGGACATGGTAGATTCCATTTTGGGTCATGAAGTCCTCAAATTCCTCACTTGTAAAGCATGTCCCATTATCGGTTACTACGGTTTCTGGTAGCCCGTGGGTTGAGAATATTCCTCTCAACTTCTGTATAGTCACCAAAGACGAGTTGGTAGATGTGACTAATGCTTCTATCCACTTAGAATGAGCGTCGACGACGACCGGATCATCTTCCCATCGACTGGTCCTGCATAATCGAGATGGAGGCGACGCCATGGCTCAGTTAGCCATTCCCAGTGGTGGAGTGGGGCTGCGGCAGGGGAATTCTGATGGATTTCACACGTTTCACAGGATTGCACGCGTTTTTCGATTTCCAAGTCCATCTCTGGCCACCAAAAATAACTTCTCGCCAATCCCTTCATTCTTGACACACCCGGATGGGTCTTGTGTAGTTCATCCAACATAGCAGCACGACCTTGCGGGGGAACAATCACTCTGGCGCTCCACAACACACATCCGGATTCGACGCTGAGTTCCAGTTTTCGATTTGCGTATGGTTTCAAGTTCATGTCCTGAACTTTGTCAGGCCACCCTTTCAGCACATAGCTGCGGACGCGAGATAACACTGGATCTTTGGTTGTCCACTTGTTGATCTGCTCAGCAGTTACAGGGGGCACAGGGAGATTCTCAACTGACATGACAATCTCTCCTTCGTCATTTTCGTTCGGTGTCTGTATTGGTAATGGTAGCCTGCTCAGGGCATCAGCATTCGCAATGTCTTTGCCAGGTTTGTAGACAATGTTGTAGTTGTATGCTCGTAACCAAACAGCCCATCTCTGAACGCGGGGTGATACCATCTGTGGCACTGCTTTCCGTTCACTGAAGAGTGATATCAGAGGTTTGTGATCTGTGGTGAGGGTCACGTGTCTGCCATATACATACTTATGGAATTTTTTCATCCCGAAGATCAAAGCGTAACCGTCTTTGTCTAGCTGCGAGTAATTCCTTTCCGCAGAAGTTAATGTCCGCGACGCGAACATGATGGGTCGTTCTGTCTTGTCTGGCATAACGTGTGCCAGTACTGCACCAACACCATAAGGGGAAGCATCACAGGTGAGTGTAAGCGGCTTGCTGGAGTCGTAGTGGACCAACATATCAGACTTCAACAGCATCTGTTTGGAAGATTTGAAGGCTTCTTCCTGCGGCTGGTTCCATTTCCATGTAACATCCTTCGCAAGCAGCTCGTGCAGCGGGGCAAGCACTGTCGATGCATTTGGGAGAAAACGATGATAGAAGTTCAACAATCCAAGGTAAGCTTGAAGTTCTTGCTTACACGTCGGTCTAGGGGCATCCTGTATTTCCCGAACTTTCTGTTCCAATGGATGGATCCCTGTTTCATCGATGCGATGACCAAGGTAAGTGACTTCTGGCAGTTGGAACACGCATTTTTCTAGTTTCAGCCGGACTCCAGCTTCTTCCAATCTGCTCAGGACTAACAACAGGTTTCTCCGATGCTCTTCTTCCGTTTCACCCGTTACTAGGATATCATCGAAGTAGGCTACTGTATGGGGAATGCCCTTGAGTATTGATTCGATCGTTCTTTGAAATATGGCCGGTGCTGATGAGACACCAAAAGGAAGTCTGGTGTACGTGAACAATCCTTTGTGCGTATTTATCGTCACGTATTTCCTGGAGTCTTCATCCAACACAAGTTGCTGGTAAGCGTGGCTGAGATCGATTTTCGAGAAAGTTTTCCCGCCAGACAACGTTTCCCACAAATCTTCAACTTTGGGAATTGGATACGCTTCTACAGTTGTGGCCTGGTTTACGGTTAACTTGTAGTCACCACATATGCGCACGCTTCCGTCTGGTTTTCGCACAGACACAATAGGAGCTGCCCAGTCAGAAAACTTGACTGGTTCTATAACACCTTCTTGCTGTAATCTGTCAAGCTCAACCTCTACGCTCTTTTTCATGGCGAATGGTACAGATCTTGGCTTGAAGAATCTAGGGGGAGCGCTCTCGTCTACCTGTATTTTGGCTGTAGTACCCTTGAGCTTTCCGAGCTCTGGAGAAAATACTTCTTGGTGACGGCTGAGGACTTCACTAATTGACGATGGCACTTCTGGTCCACCATCCCTGTTCGTTGACTTAACAATGTTCACTTCACCCAAATCCATTGGGAGATTCCGGATCCATTCGCGACCTAACAGACAATGTCCGTTTCCCTGAACGACAATGAGGCGCAAAGTTTTCTCGCGATCCTTGAACTTCACAGATCATTCACCAACCACCTGGATTTCATTTCCGGTGTAAGATTTCAATTTGGCTGTACTGGGTTTCAGATTAGAAACCTTCCGTTTCAGGAACATGTTAAATTTCTGTTCACCCATCAGAGTAACAGAACATCCTGTGTCAACTTCAAACGAGACTGGTACACCATTTACTCCTACAGTTGCTTTTATCGGCGAATCCCGGTAATTAGGCATAGTCTCTGCTACACTGTAGAGTGTGTAGAATCCCTCATCCGAGGAATCCGCGTCAGCTCCTTGTTGACCTGACACATCCACAACCTGGTGAGCGCGAGAGGGGTAATATTTACCTCGATCTTTTCCTCTTCCTGATTGTGGTGGACGATGACACATGGACTGTATGTGTCCACGCTGTGAACATTTATGACATTTGGCATCTTTGAATCTACATGTAGATGGTTCATGTTTATTTCCACATCGGTAACACGTTTGTTTTGACGGAGGACGGTACTGCTCATTTGATTTGGGTGGATTTCCTGAAATTTTCCTACCCCTTCCACGGCCACGAAATGACTGATTTCCCTTTCCATGGAACACCTTATTTACAGATGGCTTTTCAGCCTGCGCGCCAGGTTGCATCTCTTTCAGATTTTTTGTAGCAGTTTCCATCGCGATCGCGATTTTTAGAGCTTTTTCGAACGTAAGTTCTGTTTCAGCTAGAAGCTTCTTCTGGATAGCATCATTGGTAATCCCAGAAACTACTCTGTCTCTAAGCACAATTTGCAAAGTATTCCCAAAGTTACAGTTTTCACTGATTTTGTACAGTTCAGCTACAAATTCCTGCACCGATTCATCTGGTTTTCTACAACGCGCATGGAATTTGAATCTCTCCACGATCTCACTTGGTTTCGGTGAGAGATGGTTTTGCACTAATCCAATGATTTCTGCCAGTGATTTATCAGTTGGAGAATCTGGCAAGCACAAACCACGAATAAGGGAATAAGTTTTGGTTCCTACTCCACTCAGCAAGACAGCTCTTTGTTTTACATGGTCTTTAATGTCATTTGCTACGAAATACTGCATCAATATCTCACAATATTCCTCCCACAATTGGTTTTCACCATTGAAGTGGTCAACAGTTCCGATGGCAGTCATAGTGAAAATCAATGTTTTTGTACTGTGAGCGTAACAGGCTTCCGTAGATTTTTCAGTACAAGTCAGTGGTCATACATTTACAACATATGACAATTTCAATCTCTGAAGAGTCCAACAGTTCTGATCGCAGCTTTTGAGAAAATCAATAGTTCTGTTATGGTGAGCATAACAGGCTTCCGTAGATTTTTTTTTCAACTCCGTGGTCGTACATTCACAACTCACAACAATTTCAAACTCTGAAATGTCCTACAGTTCTGATGGTAGCTATGGTAAAATCACAATTATGTGCACTGTAAGCCAAACGGGCTTCCGTAGAAAAAATTCTCCCCAGGTCAGTGGTCGTACTTTTACAACCCACTAGAAGTAACAATCTCTGACAGAAAAACAGTCGTTCAAATTCACTGCTATCCACAGAATTAATTACTGCATTTGGCCGCACCTTTTTACAGCTCAAATAGTCCCGGAATTTTTTTCAAAAGTACTCACGACACACCAACGTATCTGTACAGGCTATGTCGTTGTTGTAATCCCAGCACACAATTTTATCATCGACGTCAGCAACCGCGATTACACAATACAGTTCATCACAACTCCCGTAACATAGTTCAGTAGGTTCGTTGACTCTCGTCGCCAATTATATGTGGTAACTTGGTAGAAATAGAAGTCAATACGGGGTCAGAATATTAAAAACTGTATTCTGATGTAACGATGAACGCGGTACATAAAATGGCTGACTCCAAAAACGTAACATATACGAGGTGTACCAAAACGAGGCTCGAGGGGCCAACACACATTACGTCATCTCTGAGGGACCATATATGCTTTACCACAAATTCATTCCTATTTACTGGGCCTTGGAAGTTCGGAGCTGAGTGTGGCCACTGGGCGGTAACTGATGGAATACATTATTTACATCCCTAGTGTCATCTGGAAACGCCAGACCAGCGTCCAGTCCTGTTGTTCTATTCATATCTAGTGGACATGGGGGGTCGAGAAGTGCAGCTGATGCATCCATTTGATCATGGTGTTCATTCTGTTGAACAGGGACTTCATTCAATTGATTTGGAGTCTCTCCCCCACCCTCAACCAATTGTTCAGGTCTATTATTCACAACAACATGAGTTGGGTCCGCCTGATCAGCGTCCCCCGTTGTCTGTTCAGACGTCGCATGTGATGAAATCTCTGACCCGCTTGGAGCACTAAGCAATGCAACAACAGTCCTCATATCTAAACCCACTTGCTCCATCTTACCATCAACTTGCTACACCTTATCATCAACTTGCTTCACCTTAACATCAACTTGCTTCACCTTACCATCAACTAGCTCCACCTTACCATCAACTTGCTCCACCTTACCATCAACTTTACCTATTTGTTGACCTAATTGTTGACCTTGTACCACTATTTTCTCATCCAACTGGCCTAACTGAAGCTCGTATGCCGTGACATCGTCATGCAACTGACCCACTTCTACATCCAATGCATCTACTTGAGCCGTTATTTCAACTTTCCATGATCCAATGATTTCTACTAAACGACGGTCAACTAAAGCATTAATGTATTCCACACTTCCCGACAAGTCTAAACCTATTACCTGCCCCTCTAGCACTAGATCGGCTATATGCCCGGCACTAAACTGAGTCGCCTGCATAAAATTCTTAAAATTAACCAACCTGTCCTCTTCCTGCAAGGCTACCACACGTGCACTTCGACTACTCCCCACCCCTTTCGATTTTTGCAGTGCTTCCTCTGTAGCCACTGACACATCAATGGGCCCCAAATCTGCCATGTTTAGTGGAATGATATACGGTATTTGAAAACAAGTCAAAAGAATAAGCAATACCAAATCAAAATCTAATCAAATAACTTCAAATATATCAAAGACTTTCAGTGAGTTTCCTCTCCAGAAGCTAACTGAAATAAATGAAACACAGCCCACATTGGTATATCCGCTACAAAACGCCAATTTTGACACAAAAAATATAGAGTAGTGTCAATTCCTCACAATCAGTTTCCACCCCAGAAACTCATTGAAGCAAAAGAAAGACCGTGTACCTTGGTATGTGCCCTAGAGAACATCAAATTGGACACGAAAAATGAAACGCAGTGTCAACTACTCACATTCAGTGAATGAAAAAAAATATTTAAACATGTGCAGGTTCGAGTTCAAACTGACGAAACACTTTTATGAAACAAATATACACGCGTTACCACAGTCAACGCGTTCTAGTTTGCCTAATCCGCCATATCCATTAGCAAAAAAGAAAAAGAACAAGACCCATCTCTAGAACAAATGCAACACGTGTTACCACACAGTCAACGCGTTGTTGCAACTTCTCTGTTAATCTTGCACTATTTCAATTTACGACTAATCATGAATAGGGTACTAAAGAAACCCAGGGTGGGTCTGGGGGAGAAAAAAAAATCAATTATCAAATTATTAATTGTGCCCGAAAAACAAAGTCAGGCCACCTGTGTTCAACATAAATAAACCTTACATGAACACTGTTTCCCGTGCCTGGAGGAATACAACACAGAATACAAACTAGATTTTAGACTCGACCACATCGAGAAGTTAATAACTCCGAGTTCAAATACAAACAGGAAATAGTCTGTCTCGAGATGTTAAACTGCATCAAAATTTTAACTCACTCGCTCAACATCATGAACAACCTTCAGTCTATCATTCAGACCCCTCAAGGATGAACATAGGCACGTTCCCATTCAATTAAATTTCAAACAATTTCCTGAACTGACCCAAGAGAAGGGAGAAAACAGACAGGATATACAAATCATTAACTCAATTCAAAAGGATTGAAGGAAGTCTGATTACTATTATCGCAGTGACAACACCATGGCATCGCCATGAATACTATAATATCGCAGTGACAACACCATGGTGTCGCCATGAATGACAACGCCCCAAACTATCAACTGAGCAATCAAAATCATGTATTGGACAACCAGAAAATGGTCCATACTTCATGTAAGAAAGCACTAGAGAGATATCCTCTCCTTAATGGCGTTTACGCCAACGCAAGAGAGATATCCTCACCTTATTGGCGTTTACGCCAATGGCATTCAACTTAGGAGGGTGGTTGGTTGGGTGGTGGTTCAAGGGGGCTGTATTACAAGAATATTCTAACAGGAACTAGGATTTCTGTGGCTCGCAGACTGGAGCGCCGTATACTCTCTTTTATGGGGGAACGGCATAATGGCAGAATGAAAATTATGACCGTGTAGGCCTTCTCTTTTTTTTTGGCGACGGCACTATGGCAGAATGAAGCTCTCTCAATTCAAAGGTCTTCAAAGTATTAAACTTTGGTTTGAAGGACTTGGAATATTATATCCAACTTCTACATTCTCAAAAACTTCAGTTTGATTACGGCACTATGGCCATACATGCCCATGTACATTCAGCAAGAGGATTTCTGTCACCGGCAGAATGGGGAAACAAAAGCATAGCTTCTCTGAAACTTCAGTTTCATGACGGTACAATGGCCCTTTATGATGAACTGACAGGAGCAGAATTTCTTTCACCGGCACAATGAGCCGGCAGAATGAAAATGCAGGCCTATGGTCTTCAAAGCTCTTCAAAGTGTTTCTCTGGGCAATTTAAAATATTTCATCAAATTCATAGCTTTTGTCCAACTTCACTTTGGTGACGGCACAATGGCATCTTCTACATATAGCTGCAAGATTTCGGTCACCGGCAGAATGGAAACAAGTTTTGCCTTCAGCTTCTCTCCGTATGAATTTCGCGTTAATTTATACCCAGATCCCACAAAGGTTGCGGATTGCCCCAATATGTCAAGAATGGTTGTTCTGCGCAGTTTTTTGCGCATAGCAATTACCCCACTTGTAATCGTACTCTTGTGCGCGAATGGATAGAATGAGATACTGTGACATGCTGCGTCTATTAAGCATCCCTTGTGACGTCATGACGTCGAATGGCAAACTCTTTGTTGGCGTGGCATTTGTCGACGTCATGACGTTGCGTTGTTGCGACTTCATGCAAAATGGCGGGAAAAAGTGTGGGAGTAGGTAGATTCGGAGCCCTTTCACGCCCTTTTTTGGATGGCGACCTACCTTATATTTGAGTTATTAAAAAACTACATACTTCAAGGAATACATAGTAAAGAAATGAGAAAATTGACATGACTTTTGAATATTCTGAAAACCATTATGTCTCAAGTATTGAGTGTTTTACATAGTAATCATATTGTACCAATTTGCCACAGGTACACGTTATACAACCTGAAAATTAGAAAAAAGTAATACGCTATGCCCCAATTTTTATATCATTTTCTGATATAGGATGAACTTCCTGAGCTATACAAAAAATATGAGAAGAATGACATGACTTTGCATCTAAGCCAGAGAGCCACCGTAAACGGATCTACCTGCAGGGCCTGCTATAGAAGTATGGAGTATAGGTCCTACATAACTGCATTATGGAGGAGTTAATAATGCGAATATATAACAGAACGGTTTCTTTGATGTGATCAAGGGAATGACCCATTGACATCGCTCACGGATACACACAAACGACTTCAAAGGAAATATATGACACATTGTCTGGTTTCTCATTTGCTCAAATATGGGTATATTTCGAGAGGTTATCAGGTAATGTGATCTCAAAATCACGACTGCTAAACTAAATTATGCCAAACTCATATTCTACAATGGTATGCATTTGTCACATGAACCATGGCTAGAGATAATGCCCCTAGACCTGTAGACAGGAGCAGTATAGGCTTCCTCAATTTTTGACCACCGAGTAAGGTGTAGGAGGGCCTACACAAACTAGTCTGCAACCAATCCATGACCTGGAACGAGAGATCTCGCTCAAACAAGCCCAGTAATGACAGCTCTACAAAAATTGCTATTGCATTTCACACCCCTCATCTGATGATGGGCATAAACTATTAAAATAAATACACAACTACTGAAATGTTTCTGTGACACAGGTGGGAGCCCCGACATCCACAGACCAACACAAACACATCTATTTATGCGAGATGAAGCTCCTTTAATTACCATAGGGCACCAGGTGGTCACGAGATTTGAATATCTCGAGCAAGGCAGGTAACCAGCTTTTTTTCTTTTATTTTGCAAGAGTTCTTTTGTCTATGACAACATCTCTTGCTTTCCTTTCTTTTAATTTCTTTTGTTTCGAGGTTTGTCACATTGTCGATTGCATTTCTGAATACTTCTTTAACAAAGCATGCGACTCGCGCAACTTCAAGTTTCAACACCTTCCCTATTTAACTACATTGAATACACCTGTGATACACTTGTTCGTTCTAGTCACCCCTTTATGTAGCCCATTGATATATTTCGTATTGTGTAATTCAACGTCAATATTCTTTACCAACGAGGCATGACTTTACTCAGTGAGCTCCCGTTTTAAAATACTGACATAGATGTTGATTGCACTCTTGGCCCATACGATGACAGACTTTTAGATGGCTTTGAATATATGTGTTTCAATCCTATACAATTAAATTACCCAGAAAGCTCTACATATGCAACTGATGATACAGAAGGTGAACTTTTCCACTGGGAGAAAATTAGATCGCACCAGTCTAATTATTACTTTGAAGATCAATTTGAATCTTTCATAACTGCTAATTCTATCTCCGATAAGAAATGCCTTTCTACACTACATATTAATGCCAGAAGTCTAAAAAAAACATTACAGTGAAGTCTTAGCTCTCATTCATAATCTAAATTTTAATTTTTCCATTATAGGAATATCTGAAAGCTGGCATGACCCAACTACAGAAAAATTATATTCAATCCCTGGTTATCAACCCTTTCCTCTCTCAAGAAACACACAAAAAGGTGGTGGTGTAGTCCTGTATATCAAAGATGAATTCAACCAGTGTAAAATCCGTGAGGACCTCTCTTTCGTTCACGAAACAGAACAACACGAATCTTTATTCGTTGAGGTGAAAAGTAATAATGACACTTATATAGTTGGAATTATCTATCGCCCACCGGGAAAGAATGTTGACAGTTTCAACTCAACACTACTTTCTATGTTTAACAGCCTGAAACCCGAAAATAAGAAATGCATTATAATGGGAGATTTTAATATCGATCTTTTTAAAACAAGCTATCATGGCCCATCCAAAGAGTTCATGGAAATTATGAAATCGTTTTATTTTTTCCCCAA
Organism: Hanleya hanleyi; assembly: GCA_036873755.1. NCBI lineage: Eukaryota > Metazoa > Mollusca > Polyplacophora > Lepidopleurida > Hanleyidae > Hanleya > Hanleya hanleyi. The sequence goes on along the minus strand of JAVTVY010040520.1, from coordinate 3,791 downwards.
AATCACAAAACCCACCAGAGTTAAATCTCATTCCGCTACATTAATAGATAATATATTTTGCAATTTTCACGAAGAAGACCTGGGCTCTGGCATTTTACTTTCTGATATCACTGATCACTTTCCTATATTTCATACAACAAATTGTCTTCCACCCTTACCCAGCCATTCAAAGGACAGTTTCAAATATCGCAATATAAACCCTGTCCTAAAAACACAGTTTGAAGATAGATTAAAAAACTTGGACTGGCAGTCTGTCATGAACGACAATGATACTAACAATGCTATGACCAGTTTCTTGGATACTTTTAATAATATATACAATGAATGTTTCCCAATAATAACAAAGGATAGGCTTACTCAAAAAGTTAAAATAATCAAACCATGGATTACCTCCTGTTTACTCCGTTCAATCCAAGAGAAAAATAGACTATATAAGCTGCATATATTGAAAAAAGACTATGACGTAACCCGGGAATTTAAACTCTATAGAAACAAATTGAACCACACACTTAAACTAGCTAAAAATAAATACTATGAACAGAAATTTAACGAATCTTATTATGATATTAAGGGTACCTGGAAAATTATAAATGGATTACTAGGACGGAAGAAGTCCAAAGCCCTCCCCAGTGTCTTCAATTTTAATGGTAGAGATATAACGGACCCCACGGATATTGCCACAAACCTCAACGACTATTTCTCCTCTATCGCATCCGATCTAGCTTCGAAAATTCCACCCTCCCAAAACGATTTCAAAACCTATTTAGATCAACCTTATAACAATGATTTCACATTTGAGCCATGTACTCCGACTGAAATCTATGAAATTGTATCTGTACTTAAAAATGGATCGCCTGGTATTGACGATGTACGCATGTCTCTGATAAAACCGATAGCGAGCTTAATTTCTACTCCTATGTCGCACATAATTAACCTTTCCCTTCAAAATGGAAATGTTCCCACTGCCCTTAAGATTGCCAGAGTCACCCCTGTTTACAAGTCTGGTAACAAAAACCTAGCTGAAAACTATCGACCAATTTCTGTTCTACCATGCTTCAGCAAAATATTTGAAAAACTGGTTTCAAGGATGGTTGCTTTTCTAGAAAAGGAGATGATTATCTCTCCAAACCAATTCGGATTTCGATCAAATCACTCAACATTTCTTGCTGTTCTATCTCTATACGATAAACACATAGCTGCTAAGGAATCGGAACAGTTCAGTATTTCTACATTTTTAGATCTTTCTAAAGCTTTCGATACGGTCAATCATGAAATTCTCCTACATAAACTGGACTACTATGGTTTTCGCGGTGTTACAAATAACTGGTTCCGTAGCTATCTCTCCTCTCGATCCCAGTGCGTATGTTACAACGGTACTCTATCCTCGCTAAATCCTATCAACACTGGTGTGCCTCAAGGATCAATTTTAGGTCCCATACTCTTCTTAATATACATAAATGACATAACAAAGGCCACATCCATTCTTGACATCAACCTCTTTGCTGATGACACTAGTGCTACCTTATCTGATATCGATCCTATAAGACTTGCCGAAACTATGTCACTTGAACTAGAAAACCTTAAGGACTGGTTATCATGCAATAAACTTTCTTTGAATGTGAAAAAAACCAAATTTATTTTCTTCAAACCGAATAGATCTCCAATTACGAATATTCCGAAGGTAACAATATCTGGTTCTGAAATTGAATGTGTCACCAATTTTAAATTCCTTGGTGTGTATTTCAACGACAAATTGAACTGGCAGACCCATATTGACGAAATAACCTCTAAAATATCGAGAAATATTGATGTTATCAGCCACATAAGGAAATGTCTTAACAGGAAAACCCTGATCATGTTATATTATTCCTTGTTCTATTCTTATGTATCTTATTGTAATTTGGTGTGGGGAAACACATTCCCGACTCATCTTAAGCCACTTGTTATCTTGCAAAAAAGAATTATTCGTATAATAACTTCCAGTACTAAATATGCACACTCTAGTCCCTTGATGAAGCAGTTGAATGTCATCCCGCTGTATAAAATAAACGATTACCTGATATTATCTTTTACTCATAGATTTCTTAATAATCCTCTCTCCATCCCAACTAAATATTCAAATTACTTGACAAAACTCTCTGAAGTCCATTGCTATCCAACCCGCCAAGCCAATCTTAATCTGTATAGGCCACGAGTGCATTCAAATCTGTCCTTTTACTCTACGAAATCAAAGGCTTCGCGTATTTGGAACGCCTTACCTCTTGATTTGAAGTCATGTGTATCCCAGTCCCTTTTCAAACGCCGTTTGAAGCTCCCATCTTATATAACACTGTCTATTGTTTACCAATAATAATTTGAAGTTGCATTCAATATGTTATTCGTCTTTCATCGACATTGTACATAATTCCATTGCTGTATACATGTGACAATTCCCTCTTTTATATAAAATCGTTATTTACTTAGGCTACCGAGCTCCAATGGCATATTCTCTTTATTTGTCAATTATATTATAACAAGAGCTCAGCAGTGCGACACAGTCTATTCACCATTATATCATTTAATCCATAAATTCTGACTACATCAATCGCTTCCTGCCAATATATTGTATTTCTTACCATTTGGGATATAACAAACCCTCTGGGGTTTTATTCCCGCCATTCTCAGTTTTATACATATATATACATATTGTACATACTGTATGGTGATTAAACATTCATTCATTCATTCACGTTACGCTGAGGTTAGTCAACGAACAGTTTCTGTGTACCGGCAAAGTTTTATTATTTCATTCACGGTGTTTTACAAGAGTTGATTTCTCTTTGCATATGCCTATTTAACTCCGAGACAATAATAACATCTTCGAAGCTGTTTGGATTAGTGATACTTTTCCACGATTTTTGCGATATAGCCAATGTTAAAGCATTGCCCGATGCCTACACTTGGCCCGACATCACGTGGACAATGGTGACATTTCTCACCTTTCATGACTAAAAAGTTCTATCTCGGGAATTAGTCAGGAATGTTAGGGATTTTTGGATTCAAATCTTTCCAAAAGCACCATATTTTGTCCATATTTTCGATTTTTGACGGGCGCAGATACGAGCGTCCCCAAGGTCTGCCATATTGGCGAAATCCAATATGGTCGCGACCCGGGAGAGTGGTCAATCGTAGTAAAAAAAACAAAATGACTAGAATCGTGAATAATACAGCTTTAACCCTAAAAATCCAAATTCGCCAATTGTAGTCAAGATATACAAACGGTACCTCATTTTATCGATTTCCGGGATCGAGTAACCCGAATCTGGCTTTGTTTTGACGATTCGAGGCAATGTTGCATGTGATGGTTACGATAGAGGTCGCCCGAAACAGAACGGATAGAATCACAAATAATACAATACAGATTCTTGGCATCGGAGATTTCGATTCCGATCTCATTTTTACGATTTTAGGTCACGATCCTCCCATTCTGAGGTCAACGAGCAAAGATCAACAGCTACTGTTCAACACAAGTTTATTCAGGAACAAATTTCTTTAAAATACTTCGTCAATGACATCTGCTGACAAAATGCTACAACTACGCCGCTAAGCCGCTATGTGCATTCAAATGTTTCTCATTGGCATCTGCTGCGCCACACCCCTTGCTGAAAATGAGTACGATGAAGTGTTCGATACGCTGCCTATGCACGGACTCGAGACTCAAGAGGTCAGAATCGTGTGTGTGAGCAACTAGTTTGTCGGTAATCCAAGCGGTAATCTTGCCACATCCAACTAACTATAAGTCGTATCGCACC
>JAVTVY010040519.1:0-181131 GCA_036873755.1 Hanleya hanleyi | reverse complement strand
AATTCCTGTTTGGCACAAAGTTCAAGACATGTGTTGAACAAAGCTAAGCAGTCAAATGAAATACCTTTCACAATACACCAGCCGCGGTGGCAGAGACTGTACATGATTGCCAGTACATTCGACATGAATTTGCGATACTTAATTATAATTTGTCGATCGACGGATAAAAGCGACCGGGTTATTGGTTTGGCTGTGATTCTTGCGATCTAGGCGGTTCCGCCGCGTCACATCTGGAGATCTGTAGAAAATTCAAGGCAAGACTCTCATCTTAATACAAAGCCCTTCGTAAATTTCCGCTCGGCTGCAGTTTTGAATTGCAGCTTCGGGCAAATATTCTATGCCGCCATCTTGTTTATATACTGAGGGAAACGGCCGGAAACACCGTTCGATACTTTTCGCCAAACGGGTATAAATAAAATCTTCTCCAAGAACTATTATACCGGACAACTCTCGCTAAACGAGAGTGGAGAGCAAAGTTCAGCTGTTCCATTTTGGTGTGCTAGTTTTACAACTGATTTTACGTCTAATGGATTACTGATAATGGACTGTGTTTGAACTCAAATGTCAAGGAACTTTTGTGTTCGTGTTCTAGACATCAAAGTGAAAGCGACATCCGCTTTTCGTTGAAAGATATATATGTCATATAGTTTGTATGTCATACGGATTTGATATTTTTGGAACATCATGATGTCTTGCCGGCATCATTGAAAACTGTTGACCGCTTCTCTCTTGCAGGAAACAAGCCTATGTTTATGTATACATGATTGTCTTTTTGAATTTGGTGCTAATACGGTTATATGGAATATGGAATAGGTCTTTGGATTATGGACGCGGATATTCTCTAATGGACGACGGCTGAATTATGAATGACGGACCAGACGCTTGTAATGTAATATATTTTGTATTTCACCTCTCGTTCAAACAAAGGACACGCACACGTGTTTAATAAACCTATGAAGATGGAATTTGTCAAACTGTGTTCTTTGAGGTATGACTATTGACGAATGCCATATGATGCGAAATCCACATCTTCACATTTCCATTTTAATACTCCAAATATGACAAGTGGTGGTTGTTTTCCTTTTCAAACGGGAACTCGAGTAGCCAATTTGAATTTTGAGATTATACCTTGAAAGAGGTCATACAGGGGCACGTCTCCTACTATGGACCACGGAATATTTATAGATGTATGTCATCAATAAACCGCAATCGGAGGAGAAAATGTGTGATATTCGGCCAAGGCAACACGTGTAGTGTTCGACTTCGATATGCGAAGATGGAAATTCAGCGTGATGACATATCATGAATGCCAGTAATGATGTCATACTTGATTTGCTCAAGATGATTCACACAGAATGTTAGGCAAATTAGATTTAAAACAGTCTAAACAGGTAAACAGTGTTATAATTTATAGTTTGAATCTCACCGTTTTATGAATTTTTAGAGAAAAAATTCGCCTCTACGCAAAAAAAACATAATAATATCGCGAGTTCCACACAAAAACCTCCTTGCATCTGTTTTTAATTTGCACATGAAGCTCTCTTCGAAAAATTTCGCTTATAGTCTGGGTTTCGCATGTAGAGTCGTATGGTTGCTTTTTAGTCGCCAGACGGCAATTTTCCCCACCACTTGCATATCGCTCTAATTGCAGACGACAGAAAATATGAAAAACCCGTCTCAAGCATGTTGTGCATATCCGTATACCCAACTTCGATCAATCTCAAATTGAAAAGGAACGATTGTTTTATCATAGGATCATGGATAACACTAGCAAACACATCGACTACGAGGTGGTAATTTTGGATCACTCTATGGTAAAGTTACGCAGAATGACTTTGAAGTGATGAAGTTTCAGCTCTTGACGTTTCAGTAGTTCTTGAAAGATATTACTAAGTATTATTAAGATATTACGACGGCAATTAATGTATGGACATCTCATTTACTAACCGGGAACGACGTTTCAGCACAAATATTTGGGGGGGTTTTTCTAGATGAATGAAGAAAAGATGTTTTGCAAAGTTCTTTACATTTTCCTCTGTTTGGCGGCTGTAGGTAGATAGTAGCATCTGCTGTTCATCAAGCCACAAACACACATTTCACTGTATGCGCTGTAGACTGATCTAGACTGGCAGGACGTTCGTATTATTTGAATTACCAACCACGGTCACGTGCAATATTGGTTATCAAAATTTGTCTTTCGAATGTCGGGAACAATAATTTCGTTGCATGACCCAATTGTTCAATAGGCATGCAAGCAGGACGTCGATACTACATAAGAGGTATCAATCATTTCACAGTGCCATGAGCCATATCTGAAGAAAACAAATCCAATATACCTTGTTTACGGCACTAGTAATTACTGCATGGGATGAAGCTAGGCAAGTGCCTACAACACCATTAACAGCAATTCATGGAAACGTCTTAGGGAATCTTCAAAAGTGCTTCCTTGGCCGACGAGAGATTAAAGGGGAATCCTTCAAAGTGCCGTACAGCCACTACGCCCGAAGACATGCCCAGGGCTGACGGACTTGATCATATTATTTGATGACATGAGGTTCCAAACATCGACTAACAGGACTGGGCCTACCAGTTATTGATTCAAGGGCTTGTCAATCATTGGGAAATGTATAGAATTATCTTCGAATCTACAATATGCTAGTTTACATGGAGCGCGTATATAGCTTCGGAGACATCAGACACACCACTCAAATCGCTATCGTCCCTATACACAAGAGATCATCCTACATTAAAATCAGTACATGTTGATAAATGCATTGTACTCTGGGAGTTCGAATATAGAAGAACCTGTCTATTACTCCAGAACGGTCAGCGCATGGTCTGATATTATTCTCTTGTCATATTTTATCAATATCTCCATGATTTTATGACTTCTTGTCAGCATGCCGTCATCGTCTTTCGCCACCTTTTTAATGCTGCATTGATTTGTTGCTTGCATATGGTTAGATTCTGCTAGTGAACTTTCCGTCCCCGAGGCTTGCCCTCTATACGAATCATTGTGATTGTATTTTTGTGACTTGTAAAAATAGTATGAATCGTTTGGTTGGCGTTGTTCTCCACATGCAGTTATTTGTTCTGAATAAAAACTTGCATTAAAATACTTGCTATGTTTTCTATCTGACCGTCACACAGTGTATCATGTTTCAGCAGATGACTTGATAAGGCTATTACATTATGGCTCTGGAATATTTGTACCTAATACCGCTCAAGCAGGTGCTAAGGGGCCGTGTGGTCATGCCATTCAAGATGTTCACATGAACAGCTACAATAAAAGCATGGCTGGGATAAAATTCATCACAAGGATCACTTTCGATGCTTTTAGAAATATGCAGTCGGTATATTTGTCTTTGAGGTAATATGACTCATTCTAAGCACTCCGACACCGTTTTCGCCGCCCTTTAATTGTTGCGTTCGATTGAACTGATAACACCAAATAAACCATAAGATATTGGTTGAAATCTTTCCGAAGTATGTTCATACCAACCCACCGTGACTACAGAGAATGCTTGTTCTTCCTCAGAAGTACAATTTGCGTGTTACCCACAGACATGCTACACACAAAACCATTGCGGATATGCAGTGCAGGGTTATCGGAGAGAGATCAGAAAAGGGGACATTTCCCGTGGAACAGCAGCAATTTGAAGACATTGTCAAGTGAATATTGACCACTGTTAGACATCTGCAATTCATGACCTCCAAACTCACATATGCTAGACTCACTGGTGGGTGCCATAATGACTAGATGAAGACTCGCACCAGAAAGTTATTCACATTGGCAAGTTTTGGAATTTTAGAGATGAACAGACAGAACTGGCGTGGGCGATGTACTGTAGAAATTAAGGAGAATGGTCAGTCCTTCATTCGTGCATCTACAGATGATTGAAAGAGCTCAGTCAGGTCTCCTTATTACCAGATGTGCATGTAGGCCTATACGTCACAAAAGCGCGAAATATTCAACTGATATAATTATGGATATCTGATAAGCTGCATAGTTGTCTCTGATAGCACATATACCCCAACGTACCGTAATCCAAAGCTGGACAGAAAAGGTTGGACAGTTTCGCTATCTTGGAATGATGAACTTTCGCCATTTTGGAAAGATGAATTTTTTTGTTTTGGTGGGAAATTGCAGAACAGATCTTAAAGAGCAGACAACTACACAAAGGAGGAATCTTTAGTATTACCATAATCCGAACTGAAAATGGGATGATCCCTCCTTGTTTGACAGCATAGTACAGTGGTTTTGCAGTCTAACGCTGTTTGCGATTCATCGATCTGATCGAATTTCGGTTAACAACTCCATATGCCACAGGCATATTTGCTAAGACCAGCGATATGCATTTGGTTCATTGAACGGCGCTCTTGATATCAATTTCATGAAGTTATACACCATTATTATGCAAACAAGGGAATCCGATTTTTGTCTAACATTGACGTTTCAATGTTTTTCGTTGAAGCTTATGATTTAGGGCCATTCGGAAAGATTCTTTTTCATAGTTCCAAGCCGATCTAAAATGTAATATGGTTATTAAATCAAACTTTGGTTTTAATACAGTTACGTTCCGTGTTGCGTATAAATAACCTTCTCATCCGGACACTGAGAACAGACAATCAGAACCTGAAGTAAAATATTGATAGAATAAATTAACTGTGCCCTTATGGGTAGAATTATTTCAAGCCTGGCTATGCTAATACCTCAAATATTCAACCAGTAAATGCAGTCAATGCAGTGAAGTCAAATTTCACTTAAGTTTCAGTGTATAGCTTACCCAAGTTGAGTGAAGTTGACTCCATTCTAGTTGGACGCGTTCAATTTAATTGGAAGTCACTCAACTTGAGTGAAATTACAAGCGTCTAGTCCGTCATTCATAATCCAGCCGTCGTCCATTAGAGAATATCCGCGTCCATAATCCAAAGACCTATTCCATTTTCCATATAACAGTATTAGCACCAAATTCAAAAAGACAATCATAGTATACATAAACATAGGCTTGTTTCCTGCAAGAGAGAAGCGGTCAACAGTTTTCAATGATGCCGGCAAGACATCATGATGTTCCAAAAATATCAAATCCGTATCGCTGATCAGTATTCTTAACCCATAATATTCGTTATAGAGTCGTCATCTAAAGAATGATGTATCTCAGTCACGCTTTGATTGTGACTGTTCATATGAGTACCATGAGGATCTTGAAGTACATGGGTTTTCTCCAGTTCTGCAGTGGAGGACTTGAGTGAAATTTCACTCAAATTTTTTAGAGAGTATACACACTGGCAACAAATGTTTAAATTGCACACTTTCAAAGGGTCATAGTAAATTCAAGTCTATTATGGTGTTCAACATAGATTGTGGACCGGTTGTTAGGCTCTTTGGATTAAAATATTTCTATTGATGAAAATAGAATCAAGAAAAATAAATTTATTTCCGCGTAAGAATAAAACAGTGGTTATTTAGCGTATGTAACATGTTAGCTTAAATAGATAACATCTATCAAATACAAATACACGATATGGGAAACATCTGGATCTGGTCGAGAAAAAGGTGTTCTCGTTATATCTTGACAATTGGTTAAATATCATGAACCAAGAAAGTGGAAAACTTGAATGATATTGAAAGTATAGGAATATATATTGTGTTGAGAAATAAGTTAGCATAATAACGTTAAAAGTCACCGAAGTGTGAAGTCCTAAAAAGCTTTGAGACTGGACGCTACGAAGGTCTGTCTCCAAAAAATAGATTATGCTCTTTGTGTGACGATTGAAACTAAAACTATTGTACTTATAAGATGTCCAGTATATGTTAACCTGCGGCACGATCGATTGTCGGAGTTTATGTTTTACCGCGAACATTGTAATGTCTTGCCACATAGGATGGATATCGGATATGTGATGGACATTGGATGGATATTTTACTGGTAATATTGTCTTCTGAAAAGCTTGTGAAAAACTTGTGAAAACATCGATAACTCAACCTGTAAAAGTATTATCTGTGTGAAAAGTTTAATGAAAGGAAAGGATTTCAGACATTCAGAATCAGCCTTTAAAGGAGTACTAGAATGCACCAAGAAAGTTCTAAACATTTCAATATAGGCTTATGTCCTGTGTAAGTATGTATTCATGTAAAGGCTGTGGAAACAGAACTCCAGGTTTGGTCAGTTAGTGTCCATTAAAAAAGTACTAAGCATGAAGTAAGATTCAAATTTGTTCCAGAAGTACTAACCCTACCAGAATGCAATACATTTAGACAGACATAGGTAAAGTGCAACAAATGCTACACGAATGATTAGAAAGACGGAAGAACTGTACAATGCACATCTGCAATATACTAAGCATATTCCATATAAGTTTCAAAGTTGTCCATCAAATAGTAACTGGGACATGGACCAGAAAAGAAGTTTTTGACGGACTGGATAAAGGGTCATAGCTATGTGAAAAATCATCGAAATACAAGCGTTTAGTCCGTCATTCAATATTAAAGAACTTCCGCGTCCATAATCCAAAGACCAATTCATATTAAGATGATAAATCATATTATACATAAAACTAGTCTAATTTCCTTCAAGATAGAACGGTCAACAGTTTTCAATGTTGCCATCAAGACATCATGATGTTCCAAAAATATCAAATCCGTATCGCTGATCAGTATTCTTAATATCACATGCGTTGTAAAGTCGTTATCTAGAGTCTGATGTAGCTCAGTCACGCTTTGATTGTGACTGTTCATATGAACACTATGGGGATCTTGAAATACATAGGTTCATACGGTCCCTAGCCCTGGGTTAAGCGGAATTAGACACAAATTACGAAACGTACCGCAATAGATATTGCACGCTACCCTCATATTTTTCTATCAGCATGCGATATGTATAGCCCTGTTTTACAAGTTTCTGCAATAATGTTTTGTGACGTTGATTAAAATCGTCACATTTAACACCGATTCTAGCAAATGCTGCTAGATATGTATACACCATATGCAGGTCCCTCTGGTACATTACTGTCCAGATAGGGATAGTTTACGATGTCGAAATTGTAATCTCTATTGTCGTAAAATCGACGAAAGAGAAGGCCCGCTTCATTTTTATAGAGATATATGTACAAATAAGATGTGCTGAGATGGCTATCTGTAGTTTCCTTCAAATACATTGAAGGTGGATACATATCCTTCACTGTGTCATTTATATCTCCCTAGTATAATCCGTGGCGTGTCCTACTCCTCCTCCACTTTACTCACTGTATTCTACTCCTCCTCCTCCTCCTCCACTTTACTCACTGCATAGCGGGTCGCATAGGTGTGGCGCGGGATAGGGTGGGGCGAGAGACCCGGGGTTTTGGCTACCTGAGATTCCATGGGCCAGGCTTGCACCCTATAGTAGAATGGGTCGACTGCGCATGCGCGATGAGTAGTGGTATAGGAAGGGCACACGATCTCCCTATCCCTATAGGTGTGGCGCGGGATAGGGTGGGCCGAGAGACCTGGGGTTTTCGCTACCTGAGGTTCCATGGGCCAGGCTTGCACCCTACAGTAGAATGGGTCGACTGCGCATGCGCGATGAGTAGTGCGCGATGAGTAGTATAGAAAGGGCACACGATCTCTCTATCCCTATAAACTAACCCATGGGGGTTCATGGGGGTGAATGAGCCATGGGGTTGAAATCCGCGGTGTATGAGGGTCGGCTCATGTGGGTTTCACTTCTTAAGGGTCGGCTCATGTGGGTTTCACTTCTTAATCCGTGGCGTATGAGGGTCGGTTCAGATCCCCTGGGGTGGGGACATGCCCCCGAGGACAGTGGGTGGGTTCAATGAAAGCTCGTAGCGATAATCCACAGCAAGAAGATCGTCTATATTGCGTTTAGTGAATGGGAGAGACTGGGCTTTGAAATAATCTGTTTTTGAAAGCGTCTGCATATGGTCGTATTCATAAGAGAACAGATATAGGTCAGCCAAAATGGGTGCACAACTAGTATCCATTGGAATACCTTTGTGCTGTTGATGTATTTTATTGCCAAATTTCACATAGATATTATTGATGAGAAATTCGAGCAACTACATAAACAAAGAAACATCCCATGAATGAGAATGCTTTATGACATTAATATATCGGCGATCAGTTTTCTTGAACAACAACATGTTTTAGCATCAAGTTAAAAAAACCCAAGGTACTAAGCATCTTCCATGTAGGGTTCAAGGCTGTCCCTCAAATAGTAATCGAGATATGGGCCAGAAGAAATTGTTGCGGGGCGGGATAAAGGGCAATGACACTGGGGGAAATCATCGAAAACCATTAGAAAATTGGACGGAGTAGACCGTCAAATAGAAATCGAGATATGGACCGGACAAGTAATTTTTTCTGGATGAACTATAATCGCTTATACCTCTGTGAAAAATCACCGACACGCATAAAAAGCCTGACAGTGCACATGGGCAAGGTAATGAGCAACTTCCACGTAAGGTCGGGAGTTATGCACCAAATAGTAACCGAGATATGGACCAGACCAGTAATTGCTGCCTGACGGATAATAAAGGGCCATAACTCTGCAGGTAATCACCGAAACGCGTAAAACAACTGACAATGCACATCAGCAGGTCCGATCTATCACTAAATTGGTCACTACTGCCGTGAAGTTAGGTCGAGATAAAGATAATGTGTCAATAAACTAATCGATAAACTACGGCGTCCGTTTGGCGATACCTTCCGATCACTCAATTAAAAGCTAAATTAAGGACCGTGTACAACACATCTTCTGAATACGCCCAAATTATCTGTGCAGACGCCTTATGTATTTGTATGAGACGGGATTTTCTTATCCTATGGAGACAGCTGTATGGTTAACCAAAGATCAAAGAACTTATAGGCCTTAGTGGGTGTGATGGTGAAAGCAGAGGCTGTCCAGTGTATCAAGAGCTACAGATTGAAGGTTTCATGCACAGTTTCGCTGTTACTTAACCACTACAACGGTGTCCTCGAGAATGAACAGTGAGCAAAATCGTTTAGACAATGTTATTATTATTATTATTAATATTTTGTTCAATAAACGGAAATTAAAACGCAAGATTGCGATGAAAGGCAGGCCAAACGGCAAGGGGTGCCGAGGAAGCAGGAATCATATAGTTGTTTTACGGAGTTTCATTCTCAGCTTTAAACGTGAATCAAATAAGTGTACTAGCCCATCGTTCTTAAGTACAATGTATCGCCATCTTTTAATAGGTAGAGTGGGGAGTATTGGTATACAGGGGTATGGCAGAAAGCTTGTCTGCTCGCTTGTTAATTCCAGGGAATCAGGAAATAAAGCCCGGCTATGTTGTTCGAAAGTGTATCTCAGTGACGGTATACGATACAATGCTCGCGTAAGAATTTCATAATTAGAAAGAATATTGGCAAGATACATTTGTTATCGGCATTGTACATGCACTTTTGATATCCATCCAGGCGGATTATGTACCGATAATATGAAAACAGGCGACTCAGATTGTCTTCGACACATCTGTACTAAAATGTTCGCTTCAATGGTTCCGATTGTGGCTTATTGAAAGTTCCGTCAAAGAATTATGTTTGTAGTTTTAATAACACACTAAAAAATAATGTGTTCATTAAATCAACCTAGTGCTTTCGTATGAGATGAATATAACCTTTGGATCTGGGCGCGAAAGACATGCAATCAAACTACCCTTTATCTCTACTCAAACATCTTGAACATAGCTTTTCTGTCTTTGATGGTATTATTTTTCGCTTGACTAATTTAATATCCGAAAGTTCCGCTAGTTATATAACCACGAGCAAATATTATGCCTTGCGTAGACAAGAGAAACGCAATGATACATATTCCAAACGCCTCGATAACGTTTGGGTTTCGAAAAGTAATGCCCACAGCACAGAAGTTTGATGGTGTTCATTCGGGCAGTAATATAATCTGACTCGAAAAAGGTTCACGCTGAGCCTTTTTCGAGCCAGCCTTTTGAAAACTGTCTAGCTTGAGACAGAGATATGTACAGGGCGAAGCTATTCGACAGAATCCCTAAACTCGACAAAAAGTTGAAGGAAAATGAATTTCATGACATTAAACGTTCTCCAGAAGATAACTCCGGCGTTCAGGAGGTCCTCGTATTACTTCACGTGGATTAACTGTAAATGTGTTAACCAATGGAAGGACACCTTGCAAAATTTACTCGTAATGCAATTACAAGCGTCTGGTCCGTCATTCATAATTCAGCCGTCGTCCATTAGAGAATATCCGCGTCCATAATCCAAAGACATATTCCATATAACAGTATTAGCACCAAATTCAAAAAGACAATCATAGTATACATAAACATAGGCTTGTTTCCTGCAAGAGAGAAGCGGTCAACAGTTTTCAATGATGCCGGCAAGACATCATGATGTTCCAAAAATATTAAATCCGTATCGCTTATCAGTATTCTTAATCCATAATTTTCGTTGTAAAGTCGTCATCTAAAGAATGATGTATCTCAGTCACGTTTTGATTGTGCCTGTTCATATGAGTACCATGAGGATCTTGAAGTACATGCATTAATACGGCCCATAACCCCGGGTTAAGCGGAATTAGACACAAGTTACGAAACGTAACGCCATAGATCTTGCACGCTACGCTCGTATTTTGCTATCAGCATGCGATATGTATCGCCAAATTTGAGAAACTTTGAGTGGAGGCGCCTGGTGGTGTAGCCCTGTTTTATAAGTTTCTGCAACAATGTTTTGCGACGTTGATTAAAATCGTCACATTTAACACAGGATCTAGCAAATGCTACTAGGTGTGATATGTATACGCCATATGCAGGTCCCACTGGAATATTACTGTCCAGAAAGGGATAGTTTACGATGTCGAAATTGTAATCATCTCTTTTGTCATACAATCGACGAGAGAGAAGGCCCGCTTCACTTTTATAGAGATATAGGTCTAAATACGATGTGCCTGTAGGGTTATCTGTAGTTTCCTTCAAATCCAGTGAAGGTGGATATATATCCTTCACTGCGTCATTTATATAGCGATTATCCACAGCGAGAAGATCGTCTATATAGCGTTTGGTGAATGAGAAGGAACGGGCTTTGAATGGATCGGTTTTTGTAAGCGCCTGCATACAGTCATATTCATAAGAGAACAGATATAGGTCAGCCAATAGGGTGCACAATTAGTACCCATTGGAATACCTATATGCTGTTGATATATTGTGTTGCCAAATTTCACATAGATATTTTTAATGAGAAATTCAAGCAACTCTATAAACAAAGAAACATCCCATGAATGATATCTCTTGTATGCAGTAGAGCTAAAGAATGCTTTATGGCTTTCGACATTAATATATCTACGATCAGTTTTCTTGAACACAGATACTATTAATGAACTTAGACGATCAATAAGGTCCTGATGAGGGATTGTGGTATAGAGAGTCGAGAAATCCCATGTGGATACATATCTATACGGTATGTGACCTTTAGCATCAAGTTCTTCCGTAAGACACTTTGAGTTTTTCAATATCCACATACATTCAACGCCAGAGTTTTTAGAAATAGTGGCGCAATACCTTTCCCAAAATGCTTTTACCTCCTGAAGGGCCCTCGTCAACAGGGTTGAAAGAAGGTTGGTGGTGCAGCTTCTAGAACCAGCTATGAATCTAGCTTTGTGGGAGTCCAGTATACTTTTGGTATATCGTTATGTTTGGTTGGAATTGTTTGGTTTGGCAGAGCAATACATAATCTTGCTAATAGTTGGGGAGATATCGGCTATTTACGGTTTTGATGATGTTCCCAGTTTAGTCGCCATTGGTTTGAAAAAAGAGGGCTAAACCAGGCGTAACGGTGACTAAGTTTCGTGACTCAAGATCAAAGGGGACAAGGTCAAATTCTTGTTGAGCAAAAATCAGGTATCCTGTTAAGAGAAAGGAGGGGAAACGGTGTTGTGCTACTCTATACCACTTGAATTGGCCGGGAGCCTAACAGCCATTTCCTCTCCCCCAAAACACACAGTCTATTGCATGGAAAGCGTCCAGGGGGTCCAAACCAGACGCCAGACACCGTTAAAGGTCTGACTTTACCCATGTCCTTCACTTTCCAGCATGACCTTATGCACAACTCCCAGTCTGCACCTTCCCATGCACGTGAGCATTCTGTGTCCTCTCACCTCCTTTACTTTTCACGTCCACACTTTTCTTGTGCTTTCTCACCTTCCATACTTTCAGGTTTCTCACCTCCCTTACGTCCAATCGATCTTTTCGTAACAGAATCATAGGATATTCGAGTTTTCTTCACAGTTACAATCAGCTCACCTCTCTGCGCAATATCACCTCGATCCGGCTCCATCTGGTCCACACGATTGTCACACAACACAGCAGGGTCATGCCAAACCTGACCTCCCTGAACAAAATACGGTTTCTCAAAGACAACGCGCATGCTCAAAAGAAATGGCGCCGGGAAGTTTTCTTTGTACGGCCGGAAACAATCAGCACTTTTCACTTGTCGAATTTCGCACATCTCCCTTAAACTCGAAAGAGAGAGAGAGAGAGAGAGAGAATTAAGGTTTAACGTCGCGTTCAGCAATATTTCAGCTGTACAGCAAAAGTAGCGTGTGCTACTATCTTTATGTCCGAAAAACCTCTCGATTTCCAGGTGAAAGTTCGAGTTTCGCTGCCGAAGCCAAAGCTCTATTGTTAGCTTTTGAAGGTATTGAGTCTACTACAGGAGAAAATTCTCAGATTCACTGTCATGCCTTCAATGAGTGAGAGTGGAACTCACCCATCATTTTGACCATTCTACAATTGTATGACCGTAGATTTCATCAACAGGCTGATGTTGTATTTTGTTAGTTGCCAAGCCACGTTAGCATCAAAGGAAATACTGAAGCTGATGAAATGACTAAGGCAGCCCTAGATAATGAGATTGATCATTGATTATTTGTTGTTTCACATGTATTTTATGTCGATAATAATAGCGCCTAGTGCGCTAATGTTATCCTTTATCAACATCGACAATAAAGAAACTATCTTATCTTATCTTATCTTATCTTGGAATCCCATATAGCGATTTCAGACCCTCTATCTGTGCTAATGTGAGAAAGCTGTTTCAATCCTCATGGGATGCTGTAGATAATAACAAACTTCATGGGTTAAAAAAAACCGTAGGAAAAATTCATCTGAGTAGCCAGAAACGTTTCAATCAAACCATGATCAGGAGATGTAGAATCGGCCGTACCCGATTAACTGAAGAACATTTACTAAAAAAGGAACCAGTCCCAAGGGGTATTCCATGCCACGAAGATTTCACAGTGAAACATATTCTGATCGACTGTATAGATTTGAAGATTGTAAGAGATTCTTTTTATCAAGCAGCTGCTTTAGAAGATCTTTTTAGTCGGGTAAAAGAAGATTTATTTTAGGTTATTTGAGAGACATCGGTTTGTTGTATATGTTTTAATGTATGTACATGTTTTTGGTGTGTTGTATTGATTACTTCTGGATTGCTGGGTTGTTGACTTGTTTTTCTTGACATACTTGTTTGATTTTGTTTTGATTTCTATATAACTGAAATATTGCTGAACGCGACGCTAAATCTTAATTCTCTCTCTGTCTCTCATAATGCCAAGGTAAAGCTATAAACAAACATAGTATTCTTCGCAAGCTTGTAAAAATGAATGTACATAGCTTATTTTACATTGTCGCGTTTATTATAGGTTTAGTGAAACCTCTCCATACCAGAAGATAGTATACATAAACATACATTAATTTTCTGCAAGAGAGAAGTGGTCAACAGTTTTCAAGAATATTATTGCAAGTCCGTTGAACGCTACATGATCTGGCACAGATTTGCTTTATTTTTATACATATTTGAATTTGGGGGAAAATACACACGGCTGTATCATCCACTCCATTACACCAAAGAAAGACCCCGGAAATATGGTGGATCAGGTTATATCACAGGTCATATTCCCCTCCACCTTGTGCCAGAAAAGTATATGGAAGAGGATATCGCATCGGCGTATAATACAAACTATATCAACGATATTTATATAATCGCAATTAATATAATCGAGATTGAATGAATAACGCAGTACACTTTTAAATGCTTGGCTTGCCGACTGAATGTTAATTAATAGTTCTTGACATCTCGCAAATTCACATTTACATGCATATGGGATGTCATCCGGTATCTGACTGAAAGCGGAAGTGTTTAGCTTTTCGGTGTAAACCGGAAGTCCCCACTAAGTAGCTTAGAAAAATTGACAATCATTGGTGGGCAATAAGAGGGACGTGTTTGCAACTCATTTGCTGTTGTTAGGAATAGTTGAAGTAGTTTGATATTGATACGACATTCTCCTCTTTGTCAACAAAGTTAATGGCTTGTAAATTGTCTAACTTCCGGCGATCGTGATAGCGAATTTACAGCACAGTAATTGAAATACTGGGTATAGTCTAGCTTTAAATGCACTTGGTAGTCCATGGGCCAAGATCCCAAATTTCACCGATCGGTACCACTCGAGGTGGCAAATTCTAGTAATATTTTTCGAAGAGGTACATGTATGTAGATGTTATCCATATGTGATAACCGTTGCAGATCGGTAGCTTTACGGTAGCAAAACACACTTTCTTAACCCCACACCTACCCGTATTCCGAACTCAAAGAATGGGGGCAGGGGAATGGTTCCTCGGATATATTAGTTATTTCTGTCGCCGAAGAGCTGAAACTTCACATACTTTGTGGGCAGGGCCTGGTCCATTAGCACAAATTAACATACCTTAATAGTACCGTTGTATAATGTCATAATGACGTAATAACACGTGGCAGCATTTATTGTCGAAATTTCGGTTGCTTTTCCAATTGGTTTTTCCGATTCTGCTGGCACCATGTGAGGTATTAACTTTGGTAAATGCTCTTTGAAGAGGTATTTGTATGTAGATTTTGCCCATATGTGCTAACACTTGCAGATCAGTAACGTAGTGGTAGTTATGGTACACTTTCTGAACCCTCCCCCATCACATTGTGCACCCACATTTGGGGGGTAGGGTATGGTTTCTTGGATATTTTAATTATACCTGTTGCCAGAGAGCTATAACTGTTCACCTCCTGCATATGAGATATTGGCCTTCTGTAAACAAGTTAACGGGGTTTGAAATGATAATTTTTATGACGTCAAAGTGACGGCATAACATGAGTAATAATTTATTTTTAAATTTTTCGATACTTTCGTTTTTGTAAATTTTTACGTTTCGGTTCATTTTTTGTAAGGGGTATTTGCATGCAAATGCTATCCATCTGGGAGAGCCGTTGTATATCGGTAGTTTATGGGTTGTTATAGTACATTTTCCGGACCCTTTCTGTATTCTCAACCCAAGTTTGCAGGTAGGGTATGGTCTTTCCGATATTTCCATTATGGTTAGATAGCTCAAAAGTACCAACCTGTACCTCCTTGCCCTTTTTTTATTGAAGCATGTATTGAAACTTTCATCTGATGCTGTGATGACGTCACCGCGACTGAATAATAATGATGACACTTTTGGGGTTATTTTATTTTCTCATTTTTACTTGAACCAAATGAAGTGGCAAATCCTGTTATGTTTCTTTGAAGAGCGTAAGCGGCCAAACAGTGGCCGTACGGAATACATGGAGAAGGACAATTAAGGAAATATTCCGAGATATTGCGATATTTCCATTGATTCTCATCTTGACTACTAATCGTCTTTCCTATCCGTATCTTCCCACCAAATTTTGTTCTTCTGTCATTATTGGTATGAATCTGACGAAGTGGAATTTTCCTCTTAATCTACCATATTCGGCCTCCAGGCTTTTGTTATAATTGCAATTAACCTTGATGAGTACAAATACTTTCTCAATTTACAAATGCTACATCACATGGTCACCATTTATGATGAGCTGATCTTGGCCACCTTAGAATTTGCATCGTTTTCAAGACGTTACCCTTTCTTTCCATCTTGGCAACCGATTGTTTGCTAATCCAGGTGGGTCAACGTGGTATCCCAGCAAATGTGTGCTTTAGTCCCGCAAACGTGTTGAACGGGTAATCCACTAGGTGGTGCCAACTGCAAATTTGTTTCGTAGCCAGAGATGGCCATACGTGTTAGATATCTGTATTTGAAATGCGATGTTTGCTTCTTAAAATGCATAAACATTGCCCTTTTAGAGCTTTTCTGGAGATTTGGATACCCTTATTACCACTGGGCATTATCCCATGAAAGCTGCTGCCTGCTGGGAGCAGCATAAATGTATGCCCAATGGCCTCTTTCAGAGATTGCAAATGATAGAAATGCAGAAAATCCAATACCACCAACATCGTCTTCAAACACACATGATAGACCTACTGATGAACCTGATGGTAGCAAAATATCCAGGAAATCAACAAGGTGATTCCTTAGTGACTCCAGCCCTGCTACCAGGCCATTCCCTCTCTCTATCTCTTTTACTGTCTAGAGCCCCAGCAAACGGCTTTTTCGGACGTAAATAATTCAGTGATGACGTCGCCTACTCTGTCAGCCAATCAAGTGATTCGCTTTGCTTTGATCAAAGGTCACAGGGGTCCGGCGCTGAGGTCGGAATGCCAGTGTGCGTTATTCAGGATCTCAGCAAAACAGGGGCGTCACAAGACCACTCCATAATTAGCTGTTTAAATGAATGTCAACTAGTCTCATGAGTGTTAAGGTAGACCATGGTATTCGCGATAATGATTCGTACCTGGAAGTATAACTTTGGTCCGAATGAAAAAGAATATGTTAAGGAAACCATGCATACGTTGTAACGTCATCATAGGCTCTGTCATCAATCGGATTGAAGCCGATACTCGATAGTAAAATGCTGCAAGCCTGAAATTGGACTAACAGGCTGTGGCCCTGCTCGATTGGGATGGTTGCTAAAATGGAGTATCTTATATCCTGCGAACATCTTTGGTGGAAGATGAAAAATGTCAGCGTTGATGCAGAGAGTATGCCTACATCGTCAGCTGCAGAGAAGAATAGTTCGATAACAGTGTTCAGAAATTATATCACTTCCGCTCAAACTAAATGCCCATATGCTATTATGATAAAATGATTTGCTTTAAAATTAGGCATCTGGATGACCAAGCAGTTTGGAAATATTGTTTGGAAGTTGAATGTAGCTAAATCCTTTGAAATCGTGTCTATGACAGGTTTAGCTCTTCAGATAACCATACACCATTATATAAATGATGAATGGTACCTGCATCATTACAACTCCAGGATCATCACACCAACCTGCCCTAATTACACATTTTCCTGCATACAGTCATAAACTGTTCTGGAGATTTGTGATGGTGATACTATCGTATATAACATTCAGGGAATTTCTGCATCAATAATCGAAAGCCCTTATTCACAAGACACTAATAACTCGAACTTCAACACAGACATAGCAAGGTAGTATTTTATGGAAGGAAATTTGATAACAGTTCCGAATGATGCTGAAATTGAAGACATCAAGATGTTCGTTTCGTATCATCAAATCTGGTTGAACGTTCATATGGCTCATATACTAAAATCTCCATACAGCCTCATCATAACTGTTGACAATTGTCGATTCCGGATTGGTTCAATAGTTGATACCGGTATCCATTTTACATCACATACCATGCAATTGTGGTTAGAAACGATTTCCAGCTGACAAAACCGGTCAGACGCATTTTATTGAATCGAAGAGAATAGTCTCCAGATTTGAATTCTGTGTGGCTTTGGTGGTTAAATCCTATACAATCCCTTTGTCTCTTCCATCCACTGACTGTACCCTATTGAATACCACACCGAAACGCGGTGGTAAAGTAACCTGAGTTTGTCTACGTTGAAAGCTTGACACGAACATCGCCTGTGCTTTCAATCGCCCACGCTGATGTCAGCAATCTATTCCTGCCACATATTCTATATTCTACTCCTGCCAACAAGATTCTGGTTCCGTTCTTAACACACATTCAAGTTCTCACGCGTGGGTCGAGATATTACCAAGTTGCCAGTATGTATTTGGGATGGACACTCATCAATCATGATACATGTTGCACAGGAAATATACTCTATGTCGAGTAGAAATTGTCAACACAACATAGTAAAACTAGATCGACAGTTTATTTTTACGCAACACTACCATGAGTTAAATTTGCTCTCGCTCTCCTATCGTTTGCCATGTTTTTGCATCGAAGAAGCTACTATTAATTAATCGATGGGATATTATCATTTCAATATAACTGTCCTCATTCACCCCCAAATGGCAAATAAAACCTCCAGCTCACACTTATAATGAAAGAGATAAAAGACGTGTATTTATGTGTTACTCTGGCGAGATACGATGATGTATCAGTTTACTTAGCATTTTATCATAGCATAGGACTAAAATGTATAGGGTATAATCGTCTGGCTCTTCAGACATAGATTTAAAGAAAATATCGGGTGGGCCATTCCCCGTCACCCCCAACGTTTAGCTTGGAGAAAGGATAAGGCTAGTTTTCATAAAACGAGCTATAATTACCCTATAAGCTACTGAACTTCAAAGGTTATAACCTATGGGTAACAACTACATAACAATACCACTTTAGGAAACATTGACGGAATCTGCTACCTCAAATGGCACAAACTGAATGCGGGAGTTGCACAATACAGGGTTCCGGCCTCGGCCGCTAGGATCGCCTTTGTTTTTATTTCCGTTTTATACCACTTCTATCGTCTGCTAGGCACTGAGCTTGTCTTTCAGGGCAGCTTAGAAAGCTCCATTCCCGCTGAGATCTAACAGCTGTACACATGCTGGCATGAATACACATTTAAACCCATTGTCCGCTAATGCCGACGTCGCGGTATTTATTGACTTTAGCGGAGTTCAAATGACAACTACCTGCATGATATCTCGCGACATAGGGTTTGCTTACCTACGGGAATTCCCTGAATGTTTCCAAAATATAAACGACCCGGAACGGAAACGTTTATGCTATTTCAATCATCCCGCGGGCCGGTTTTATATTCGGCATATTTGTCTTTCATCATTGCTAACAATATGGAGGCACAATCGAATAAACTACGACAGGTTTCTATTGATTATATCAAGTATTGAACTTAAAATCATATAAATCAACCACATACCTTAAAGCAAACACGCAGTAGCTGCAATTTTCGTATCTATTTCCATGTCGGCTGCTTTTTCTCGATGAACTGGAAATGTCGTTCGCCGCGAAAATGGCGATTGGGCGGTGGTTATTACGGAGAGTTATCGCCCGCTACGCGTCCAAGCGAAACGACCGGCCAGCCTACTCAGCTGTGCCTAGCAGACGATAGAAGTGGTATAAAACGGAAATAAAAACAAAGGCGATCCTAGCGGCCGAGGCCGGAACCCTGTATTGTGCAACTCCCGCATTGGAAGTATGTATTGAAAATGGACTAAACGGCCGGCAAAAGCCGATTTTCCGTTTTATGACGTCATAGTGACGTCATCAAGGGATTTTGTTAGTTTATGTTTACTGGTTTCTATAAACAAGGACCTAAACGCAGTGTGTGGAAAATTTCCGCCCTCTAGCAGCAAGAATGATAAAATATGCGAGGAACCATAACCCACCCCCCCATATTTGGGTTAAGAATGGAGGCGGGGTAGGATTCCGAAAGTGTGCTATAACTACCCATAAATTACCGATCTGCAACTGTTATCACATATGGCTAACATCTACATAGAAATACCTCTTCAATGAACATGAATCGAATCTACTATGCAAAGTGATACCAGCAGAATTTGAAAAAATCAATTTGAAAATGGACAAAAAAGAGACATTAAACCGCTCACTGGGTTATTACGTCACCGTGACGTCACCAAATGATTATGCGACATAATGTTTGCCTCTTTCAATAGAAGAGTACCTATGACCGAAGTGTGCGAAGTTTTAGATCTCTAGAGGGAAGTATAAGAAAAATATTCGAGGGACCATACCCCACCCTTCAAGTTTGGATTTAGAACTGAGAAAGGGGTAGGGTTGAAACGGGGTCGTATACTACCCTTAAGCTACCGATCTGCAACGGTTATCACATATGGATAACATCTACAGACATATTTCTCTTCAAAAAACATTACTAGAATTTGCCACCTCAGGTGGTACCAGTTTCGACTCTGGCCATGGATTATGGTGCGTAATGTTCAATTGAAAGATTTTCAATTTCCGTGAAAGAACAAAACTTCCAATCCATTTTGTCGAACAACTGACACAATTTTGTAGACATGCTTCATCCCTAATATTTTTCCGGGAATAGCGACGGATAGAACTCTTACAAGTGTGTGAAAATATTCCGATCAAAGAAACAATGAAACGAGGCGACTTTCCTGGTTTTCATAATGGTTGTAATGAGAGTTATTCTCACTGTCATTATTTAATGTAATCATCAATTTATACTTAAGACGATTATATAGTACTCCGTCATAGTGAATCTGAGGGCGAATCTGCGTATATTTCAAAGGTTACTGTTATACGGCATAATATAGCATATGAACTCGTATGTTGCGTGATAGTAAATTTTCTTGAATATATTGAAGCCGATGTGACAGCGACGATAAATAACTCCGAGTTTTGAGAACCAATTCTACCATATAGACGCATCAAATCATCTCTTGTATATCGAGAAGAGCCCTATTAGATCGAAAAGACAAATGTACCGGTTCTCATATCTGGCTGAAAAATCCTAAACAAGACAATTAATCAAATATATTATAATGGAAAATTTGACCTCGGATTGAAATAAACACACAACTGAATTTGCCAATCGCGTCTTTCGATAGGAAAATATCCATCTAACTTTCAATATGATTTCGTGCAATGGCTGGTTATTATTTTTATTTCGTAAACACACTTGTGACGTCACTCTATTATCCCGACGCTCCATTATTTTTAAGGAATGGAGAGTTACTCGAACAATGCTCTCTACGGAATGGAGAGTTAAGCTAGTTAGAACCTATACCTGTTTCAAAAGAAACACATGCAGTAGACTAGCCAGTACATTTATTAATGTTGTGATAACGCATATATATGACATGATTAAGCTATGAGGGAATTATTCTAATATGAGCGAGTACTATGACTAGTGTTCCTGTATGATAATATGTTTGTAAAACGTTTATATATATGGCAGATAAACAGGCCACTTTAGTGATGAGATGAGTGATTTGCATATTTACAAGCTGAGTTGCGAGTTCAAACGGGAGTTGTCTCCCATATCGTCCATGGGTTTGAACGTGTCTTCTGCGGTGTTCTACTAAAAGGGTTGAAATCTGATGACGTTTTGTACCACTTCTATCCAATGTACATCCATGACAATTAAATGAAAGGTTGACATAATACAGTCAAATTACCCCATCATGTAACAAGACATCAATTTAATTGCCCACACGAGATCCCTGGGCTGGCACAGCCGGAAGAGCAAACTTCAGTTTGGTGAATCGGGTTTCATATAGGACTTACATTCGCCACACAGTGAATAGTAATACAATATGCGACACAAAGCAATCCGTTCGCGACAGTGAGTAGTAATCCAATACGTAACACAACATTCATTTCACGACACAGGAAGTAGTACTCCAATATGCGACACAACATTCAGTTCGGGACACTGCGTAGTAATCCAATATGCGACACAACATTCAGTTCACGTCACAATGAGTAGTAATCCAATATGCGACACAACATGGAGTTCGCGTTACAGGAGATAGTTATCCAATACGAGCCACACACAGTCAGTTCGCGACACCGTGAATAGTAATCCAATACGCGACACACAGCAATCGGTTCGCGACAAATTGAATAGTAATCCAGTTTGCGAAACAGCAATCAATTCGCGACACAGTAAATAGTTATCCAATATGCGACACAATCAGTTCGCGGCACCTTGATTGCGACAGGGTAATCAGTTTTCGACACACGGCAATCAGTAATTCAATCTGCGTCAGGAAACCTGATTCAAGATGGCCGCCAAGTAACTTCTCTGCTCATAATGCTCTAGCTGAAAATGTTTCAATGTGTAGGAAAAAGACATGTGACTGAGACAATCTCTGTACAATATTGTGTCTGAAGGTACCTACCACAGTTTTGATATACTTGCGTGGCAGTTTATAGTGCATAGACAAAGTATGTAGAGCTGTAAAGTTTCCTCATTCTGTAGACTGCTCAAAACCCCAAGATGGCTGACTCTGACCAAGACACGTACTTGTTGATTCACCAGACAGAGTGTAGCACTATATCTAGTGGTACTATGTCCAGTTTTTATGGTTTCTCTGCCTCAGATTATCCTGGTGGAACAACAGACTGTAAATTAGTATTTAAGGGACAAGTACAGCCCAGAGAAACAAAGGACAACCACTGGAAAATAATACAGCATTCTGCCCAGATGCTACCTCCACACCCAGATCAGACCAGCATAGAAGTCCCTCTATTAAGCCACAGGAGGCTTCCTGCACAAGCTACAGTTACAAAGGGGGATTAAGCAGTTATACACACAGTGCTACATGTATGCAGGATTCTCTATCTCAATTCCCTGGGGCCTCTAACTGCAACTGTGAGAGCTGTTTTCAAAAGTTACTGGCAAATAGAAATGACCTGCAGTTACAAGTGTTTGAACTCAGGGAAAAGTATCAGCAGCTGAATGCAGAAATGGTAGAAATACAGAATGACCTACAGAGTTTATATAATGGCCTCTCTGATTCAACTAATGACATAAATGTGTATGTTGATTGTGCAACTCAAACAAACACTATTCACAGCTAGGTATCCAAAACAGTATCCACACAGTCTGATCAAAATAGTAGTGTTCAGCCAAACCAAACATTCAGCCAAACCTGTTGAGAGGACAGTAAATGAGCTATTATGCCCTAGCTCCTCAAACACACTGGCTACAGGATTACAAGTCAGCCTATTGACTCTGTCTCACCAAGAGAAGTTTAAACTGGCATACCAATATCATCTGATATACCAGTCATAATTGGTGTGAGGAAAAACATGGCTCAAGCCTCAACATCAGTGCTACCAAACCATCACAACATCGATTCACAGCAAGTGTCACTAAATGAAGGAAGGCCAATTCCTACCATTGTAACCATGGGGAACAACCACAGATCTGTTGACCGACCACACACCTGTAATGAATGTTTCCAGTGACTCATTATAGGGACCTCCATACTCCAAGAAATAAAAACTAAAGGACTGAGGGAAGGTACTGAAGTAATGACTCTACGTGGTGCTAAAATAAGTGACGTGCAGGCAAAGGTTACACAACTTGACCTGAAAGCTTACAGCGCTGTCATATTACAGGTGGGAACAAATGACTGTACGGGAAAATATTCAGGTGACAAGGTACTTGAGGACTATGACTCCCTCCTCAATGTGATATATGATGCTTCTCCTACAACAGACATTATAGTGTCTGGAATCTGTCCCACAATGGGCTCAAGGCAGAAGGCAGATCTCATTTCTGAAGTGAATAGAAAACTTATGGATCTGGCATATTTCTATGGATTAAGTTTTGTTGACAATGAAGCTTCTTTCAGGTCACGTGTCAACGGTCAGGTAAATAGAGACCTGCTGGTTGTGGATGGCCTGCACCTCAGCCAAAAGGGGACATCAACACTGATCAGGAACATCAACAAAGCCACTCCAATCATCAAGAGGAAAACAGTTACTTCAGAGTCAAGTTCACAAAGCATGATGAATCCACTATGTTTTAAATGTGGAGAGGCAGGACATATAGAATCGCGGTGCTGGCATAAGCATCCAATCACCTGCCGGAAATGCAATCGGACCGGTCACAAAGAGAAACACTGTCATGCTCATTGAGATGGTGGCAAGGTGCTGGAAAAGACTGCCGTTACAAACTTCACCCCAAAGTTACATGTACTTTCTGAGACAGTATTAACTAAGACAACAAAAGGAAATGATGTGTGGGATATTAGTCATGCTAATCCCTTTGACATCTTACAAGACATATGTGTCGAATGTAACAGTTTAAATTGTGCCAACCAGTGGTCTCCTTCAACAAATAACTATGGAGTCCGTAATACTGACCCGACACCTAAATCATTGTCAACCGTGAGTCCCATGAAGTGTGATTATATGATGAATGAGAGGTATTGTATTAATGAAAGTAAAGTAATCCAGACGTGTAAATATGCTTATCCAAATTTGAACTTCACTGTAATACCCATGCATGTTATTCTAGCTTACTCTATTATTGTATTTACTGTTGTGTTAACACTTAGTGCTTCTCACTGGTGCCGAACCTCTGGATTAGGAATACCATCACAATGTGCTAACTCGAAATCTTATGCTGAAGATTCTATCTGCAATCAACTCCCTCCACGTGGTGGCAGATATAATGATGCGAGTTCAGATGATGCAGATATGTTTCAGTTAAAGGAAAAAGGTCTTCGAATTATGCGTCATAATATCCAACATATTCTTCCAAAATTGGATGAATTGAAATGTACCGTTTTCAACTCAAATTACCATATATTAGGTTATACAGAAACGTTTCTTGACAAGGACATACCTGATTCGCGTCTGAAGGTTGATGGCTATACCTGTGAGGGTTTTAGAAAAGACAGAATTCACAGTGAAAGTGGTGGGGTTCTAATTTATATCGCAGACACTATATCTGCAATACGACGTGATGACTTAGAAATCTCCGAACTGGAGAGCATTTGGTTAGAAGTCAAAAGTGATCATGAGAAACCTTTTTTGCTGTGTAGTGTACAGAACACCTAAATCACTCTGCTTCTGTATGAACAATTCGATGATGACCTGGCAAAAGCATCCAATGAAAATAAGGAGATATTGATCCTGGGAGATTTGAATATTGATTACTTAATCCCAAATGAAATACCTAAAAGGTGGCACAATCTAACTCAAACTTACGACCTATCCCAGTTAGTAAAAGAACCAACTAGAGTCACGGGTAAGACAGCTAGCTGTCTTGATCATGTCTATTCAAATATGTCCCCTAATATCGTAGAAATGAAAGTTCCGCCCTATGCCATAAGTGATCACTATCCTACATGTGTCACTAAATACAATCACACAAAACAACATAAAGAGACACACATACAAATAACACACCGAGATTTCAAAAACTTTAATGAAACTGATTTTTTACAGGACCTAGCTACAGTACCCTTTCAACAGGTAGAATGTGAAGGTGATCCGAATGCAGCATTAAGTATCTGGTACAGCTTATCTAATGAAACCATTGGAAGACATGCTCCTCTCAAAACTAAAAAAGTAAAAAGATACAAACAACCTGAGTGGTATTCTGAAGAAATAAAACATGCACGGCAAACTAGAGACAGGTTCCATAGAGGAAAAGATACTAAACGATACAGATACTGGCGCAATAAAACTAAACTATTAATACATCAAGCTAAATCTAATCTTGTGCAGACGGCTGTAGAAGATAAAACTAACTCTGAATCAACAGTGATTGAAGACCCCAAAAAGTGCCAGACAGACAAATGATCCTCAAACTATTGCAAACATTTTGAATGATTACTTCATAAATGTGAATGAAATTGTAACTCAGAATACGGAGGAGAATGATCTTCAAGAGCTGAAACATTTTGTCAGAAGTAAAATTACTGATGACAAAGAATTTGATGCAGATTTCATTCTTCAAACTGATGTTTTCAACCGCTTGATTAATCTGAACCCCCAAAATTCAACAGGTCTTGATGGAGTGGGTCCCAGGCTCCTGAAAGTATCAGCACCATTTATCTCCAAATCTCTCACCTATATGTTTAACCAATCCATCGGAACTGGCATATTTCCTGAAGAACTTAAACATGCCAGAATTACCCCAACGCACAAAAATGGACCAAAAACTGCTGCAAACAATTACAGACCAATCTCTATATTACCCACCATTTCCAAAATTTTAGAAGAACATGTTGCTGGTCAGTTGACAATTTTCTTAAATGAAAACAATCTGCTTCATGAACTTCAGTCAGGTTTTCGCTCTAAACACTCCTGTCAAACAGCGCTGACAAAAATTGTGGATGAATGGCTCTCTCAAATTGACAAAGGAAACATAACTGGTGTGATGTATATTGATCTCAGAAAAGCATTTGATCTTGTAACTCATAAATTGTTACTCAAGAAACTTGCCTGTTACAATATAGCTAACAAGTCTCTGTCATGGATGGAAAGTTATCTTTCCTCAAGAAAACAAAAAGTATGTCCGGGAAATGTGAAATCGGACTTCAGGAAAATAAAATGTGGGTACCGCAGGGATCTGTTCTAGAACCCTGCTTTTTTTTTGATCTTCATTAATGACCTACCCCTACATGTCCAACAGTGTATCATAGACCTATTTGCAGATGACACAACCATTTCTACATCCTCTAAGTATTTAGTTAATGTTGAAAGGAAATTAAACAACGAAAGTGCCACAGTATTACAATGGTGTGAAGACAATGCTATGGCAGTAAACTTTGACAAGACTAAATGTATGAAGATAGGATCTCGACCAAAGTTGGCCAGGTTCAAGGAGGATCTTTCTATCGGATTTGACCAAAACAAAATTGAAAATGTTTTTGAACAAAAATTACTATGTGTAATTATTGATGAAAAATTGTGCTGGGATAAACATGTCCAGAGACAGTGCCAGCTGATATCATGGAAACTGAGATTGTTGCAAAATATTAAGAAATATTTGCCTCATCATGCAAGAATCCTGTACTATAATGCCTATGTTCTGCCTGTCATTGATTATTGCTGCTCAGTATGGGGATCTGCCTCCAGAGTTTCTTGACTGTATCCTTCGCCTTCAGAAGCGAGCAGCCAGAATTTTCCTTGATGCCCATTTTAATACACCATGTCAGTTAATGTTTAAAAAATTGAACTGGATGGCAATTGATGATAGAATAAAATATCACAAATCCATACTTATGTACAAATGTCTACATGGCCTAGCGCCAGATTATCTAGCTAAGCAATTCACATCCACTTCACCAGTTTACCAGAAATCATCACGTTCCACGGCCACCCAAAATCTTGTTCCAACCAAACCCAATACTGAAACATACAAACATGCCTTCAAATACTCTGAAGTGACTCTCTGGAATCTTTTCTCTGTCTCTATTTCACTTGATTCCATTTCCTATTTTTGTTTGTGTGTGAATGACTTGTGTGTAAGGGCGAGTGTGAGGGACTCAAGGAAGATTGGTTTTGTACTAATTGAATTCCCTCCGTAAATAAAGTATTATTATTATTATATTATTATTATTATATCCAAGCTGCGACACACAGTAATCAGTTTGCGACAGAGTAATCAGTTTTTAGTTTGCGACAGACTAACCAGTAGTCAATTTGCGACAGAGTAATCAGTGATAAGTTTGGGACGCATGGCAATCAGTAATTCAATTTGCGACAGTATGTTTCCAATCTGCGACACACAGCAATCATTATCAGTCTGCCACAGTAATCAGATAACCAAACTGCGACAGTCACGACGAAAGTCAGAAATCCCGAGTGTGGATGACAGTCTTCAGTAATACAGCCTGGCACAGTTTAGTAATATGATGCTATGCGTATAGTAAAGGATTAACTGGGATATGATATCTCAGTTGGGTAAATATATCCAATATTGGATAGACTTATATATCCCATTTGGGATATGTCACTGAGTTTCGGGTCCGTGAAGATAGACAAGTGGATGGCGAATGTGAACAAGTATACGTTAACAACAACAACAACTGTTTGTCAGAAAAGTCTAACGCGACCGACTTTTTTGGCGCGTTTAGTTCGCCTGTTAAAAAGTGTGCACTTTCATGTTCCTCGACTAAACAACCATATTTCACATTTATTACATCGTTTTAACTCATCATTTCACGTCACAATATGAATTCGATCAAAATGATCGAATCCACCTCGCTGGAATTGCCCGAAGTGACATGTTGCGCCACCTGTCTTTTGTTTTAAAAAGAGAGACTGGATCGCTAATTCTGTCAGACTAATTACCAATCAGGGCCGACGAAAAGACATCGTCGCGAACCAATGTATCGATCGACCTGTTAGGATCGATACACTGGCTTGGTCAGTTACCCGTACCAGTTCTGGATATAAATAGATGAAGGCGAGTTTTATTTGCTCATTTCCAAACTATTGCCATGATGGGGCACAGCTAGGTGGACGATGTTGCACCAACTCCCATACCCATTTCGGTATCTGTGCCACCACATCATTAAAATCAGCAACTTAACACAGTACAATATGTAGATTGAAATACAGCACCTATGTGCGATTTGCATCCCAGTTTAGTCTGCTCAAAATGAACTTAAAAAATCATCACTTTTCCTAAGCCATTCTCTCCAGACCGATATTGCGGTCCATTGAGGCCCCAAAGAAGAAAAATATCACGCGGATATACAGGCTTCTGATAAACATTACTTTGCACCATCTTTGTTTCCTTTCAACGTACAAGGACATTTCTCTTTAATAACTTACATCGCGCATGCGTGGATCTACTCAATCATCGATATGGAATCCCTGTCTAGTCCGTGTCCTCACCCGAGGAGTCGGTGTCTTCTTCCGACGAATCATGTAACTGTATTTCAGTATTTTCGTTATTTTGGGAATAATGTCTTAGCACAAATTCTAGTGCTGAAAAATTGGTCGAGTCTCGTGCGGGATTCGAACCAGCGACCCCAGAGTCAAGCACCTAATCGCCAGCACTGTATGTCGGCGATCTAAACCACTCAGCCAACGGGCCTCTCACAAAATAGGATAAACAGATCGCCGACATACAGTGCTGGCGATTAGGCGCCTGACCCTGGGATCGCTGGTTCGAATCCGGCACGGGACTCGACCAATTTTTCAGCACTAGAATTTGTACTATTCTAAGATAGTGTTATCCCAAAATAACGAAAATACTGTTATACGATCACTTTCTGAATGATAAAACATACAACTGTATTTCATCTAAAAGGACACACATATTATATTTTATTTTCCATACATATTTGTAAATGAGGTTAATATACTTCTATGAATTATATTCCTCCACATTCTACAAAGCGCGATCATTCCCTGTGATAACATTAAACACAAGATTAATATTGAACGTTTGTCCATATTTCGTTTGCCATTAAACCGTATATGAAAAATTGTTTTTAGAAGAAATAATCCAAGTAGCGGTAGCAAAATTGAAGGAGCATTGGTCGTGCTCCAAACTACATTTTTGAGAATTCGAAGGGAATCAACCATACTACATTATAAGATACATGATTGTCATTGACTCCTTTACCATGTTTGTCGTCTATATATGCCTGCAGCTCTTTGAGAAACTCCAATAGCCAACTTTCTTCTTTCCCTTGACATCTTTCTGGTATCTGGATGGGAAATCGGTCTGTTGGACTTCCTCCAATACCTTCTGTATGATCACCGCTAACTGTGGTACGGTTCTTGAGGCTATGTCTCGTACATTAGTCTCTCTGTGGGTAGCACAAATATGGGTCGGAGGCGAGGCGGTTCAGTTTTGATGATGATACTCTTCCTGATTTATATAAGGAATAACGTGAAAGACTTTTTGTTTTCGAGTATATTTACAGATATCCCGTTGTACATCATCGTTGAAAAATGTTTAGACTTTTCTTAGAAAAAAAGTGAAACGAATACGGTCCACCAGTGCGGGCGCGCAAATTAGTCAATGCTGGGTCGACATCGGGCCTTACAGACTAGTCTTTTGTGTTAAATGCCGTCATTTACATCTGACGACGATACAGCTCACCAATCCCCAGTGTTCGAGTTGTCACAGCGACACAGCTCACCAATTACCAATATACGAGTTGTCAGAGCATTTCCATTATAGCTCTCTAGATTTGTATCTTATACCGCTTATGCCGGTGCCAGGGGCCGTGTCGTCATGTCATCCAAGTTGCCACATGAACAGGTACAATAAAAGCGTACCTGAGATACAACACATATCACGAATCGTTAGATTCTCGGTATGTGCTTTAGAATAGGTTAACCAGAAGACTATACTGTGAAGTCATGTGGCTCTGTCAGTATGTCGACACCTCTTCCCACTTCCCTTATATGTGTTGTAATTCGTATAATATCAGAAACAGCAGCATTGAGAACTTCATGCTGGTGTCCATGTCAACTACAATATATTGATAATAATGACGTGCTGAAGAACGTCCTCAAGATTATGACGATGGTGATGATGCGAATGTTCAATGGTGAAGATGACCTTCATACAGTACCTTATTCAGGTCGTCAATATTTCTAATACCGCAAAGGCAACTTTATTCTGTAGGTACATGTACCCCATTGGGTAGCCAGCGTTTTGTACGACGATTGTACACTTGCAAGACAAAGTCGCCATCCTCTCCCATTACTAGCATGTTCACTTTTGGACATACATGCACATTCATTTTGTGTGAGGAAGTCTCGAACTTCTTGTGGCCACTCACACCGCATTCGAGTATCTCGGAAATGAAGCTCCTGATAGTTGCGTTTGTTGGTGCTATAAAACAGAGAGGAGAAAGCCATTCGACCGACCGTTTGCATGTCCGAGTTATTTCTTCTGACTCCACATCTGTAGAGGAAGATGGCCAAGGAGAACCACATGATCAAATCTGACATGCACTTGTAGGTTGAATCCCGGATTTCAGCTAACCACGATCTATATCCCGCCATATGAGGGTGCATTTCTGTTGAGATGTCGCACATATGGAAGGACTAGTTCATCTGCCCCACCATACAACGATACAAGTAGTATCTGCCAGGACTTGTGGTGGTCCGTGGCGCTGAACGGCAAAACTTCAGCGCTCTTTCGGTTTTAAAGCCAGGAATTTTGCCTATTTCTTGGAGGAAAACATTCCAAGTGACTGGGAATAGGGCCTTGATCATATGAATCTCGATATGACCAGGTCCTGGTAGCAAGAGGATGTTGCCATACTTACTGTGCGGAAATGAATCTATGTCCTCACCATGCTAAGTAATGTGATGTTCTTTGAGATGGTCGCAACCCTTAAATTCCTGGCGACAATGAGGACAAACGTAGCAATTTTCTTGTAGTCGCGTTCCTGAAGGAGGAAAATCAGTATACTTGCGATGGTCATCTCATAATGGGACATTTCTGGTAAAGTAATCAGTAGTGTCAAAATGAGAATCCGGAAAATAACTGCGAAAGGTGAACGGTGGTTGTGACCTCATTTACGATGATTACCTCACTTTTGGTGATTGTATCATTAGTGGTGATAACGTGGTCTGCGCCTTTCACTTTTGTCCGGGGTATCATTTTCACACTACAACCATTGTAAGTTAAACGCCTTTACAAAGTAAAGCAGAGCGTGAGGTAATAAACACATAAGTGAGTATCCAAAATCGGTGTGCTGCAACTGCTCATCTTTTAGAATGCCTCCCAGTTGGCTGTTAATGGAGGTCATTGTAAATGGATGGAAGTTGTAATATTTTATACATTATTGGCCAATTTCTGAAGTTCCACCAGAAGCCTGTGGGGATGTGCTCTGAAACGGAACACGTCTAGTCAAAAATTGTGTTGCCAGGTACAAGCCCTTCATGTTTTATTTCATAAAACAGCCGTCCCCCACACACACTCCTCCCACGCACACAGGTCTCTGAATATGCGCTCTGCCTATTTATAGAGTGCCGAGGTTTTTTCCGTCCGTTCGTCACGTATTGTCTTTGTCTTTGCATTATGGACGCGGAAAAGTCTTTAATGGACGACGGTTGAATATTGCATGACTGACTGGACGCTTGTATTTTAAAGATTATGACGCGGAAATTCTTTACTGGACGACGGGGGAATATTTATGACGCCTCTGCTTTTATAATATACCTCTGAAATTGAGTAGAATTTTCGTCAATGTAATAAATATTCAATGGCCTAATTTTACCCGCATATGTTCTTCTGCCCCATCGTCAGTCTAGTATGTCCGTCCGTCCTTGGGAAACATTATCCATACAACCATTTGTTTGCCGAAAGGAATACACATAAATATAGAAATTTAGAAAGATATACGACTTCATCACTGTAAATAAACTCACCAAGTAGATTAGGGAACCCATTACAACCTACTGTTGTCCATTTCCTTGACGTCCCCACCTTGCATTTTTCACAAATTTTGGACAAAACGGTTCCAACATTTTGTAGGAACCAGGATTAACCATTATTGGTTCTCCAAGAACCACCGTTGGCCTATTTGGAGGATGACCGCTTTCAATATGACAATAGGGGTCCTCCCCGCTCTTCTTGAACGGCTGCGAAACCGAAATATGTGAAGAACTATCCAATTCATTCAATTGGTCATCGATTGTGTCGTGAAAAGAAGATCCAATAGCGCGACCGGGGGATCCAAGGGCGACAGATCAGGATTTTTCTGGATTTGCCGGTCGTTGAGGGGGAATATGTGGATGGGCGTTGTGATAACTGAACTAATACATTTATTGTTAAGAGCTACACGCCAGTTTCTTCCGATCGCCTGATTGATGTCAAAAAAGCTGAGCAGATCTCCAGATTCGGGACAGTGGTTTGGCTGTGAGATGTTTTTACATTTAACGGCGACACGACGCACCGATTTTCGTTTGTTAACACGGCTATTGGATAACGATACAGAACATAACAGGAATTACTCTTGGTCCTTTGGGTGTAGGGGCCCGGATGTAGAGAGATTGGGAGTCGGACGTGCTTTCACTTCGCTCCGAGAAATTTGTCTATTTCTGCGTATTTCAGCTGATATTAGCTCTGATTTTTGTGTAATATATTTTGTGAATACTTTTGGCAAATACCTGTGGTGAAAGTTTAGAATTATTTCTCAGTTTTTTGCTGTTCAGGGCGTTTTTCTGACTTAGTCAGTTTGGCTTGGTTTGGGAAGGCAGAGAGCCGCCATTACTGCCGCTCGGTCTTTGTGACCGAGAGGGTTGGTGTGTTTTTTCTCTGTCTCCCGCTTCTCTGTTTGTTCGCTGTCTGTAAATATTTCGTATTTTGCTGTTGTATATATATTTCTCCATGTTGACTGGATCTAGTCTGAAGTTGGTTCGTTTTTCGTTCGGCTTGTCGTAGGTCGATTTGCACATTGCTGTGCATTGTAGGCTTAGCCCTAAGTCTACAGCTGTACGCTAGCCAGCCCTCAGAGTACACGCTTGAGCGAGTCTTTTGTTCTCTGTTCTTTTGTTCGTTGGTATCACCTAGCAACGGTCCCGGTTTAGAACTGGGCTATTGTTCGACCGAGACGAGGTTCAGAGACAGTGTATTATTGTATTGCTTGTATAGTTTTCACATTCACCTTTAGAGTGGGGCTCCCTCAGGGGGTAGACGATGTTTACTCTGTGGGGATGCACACTACTGAGGTTTGTGTGTGTCACTATTTGTAGTTTGTATTAAGATTCCCTTGTGGACTTTGAATTTTTTTTTTTTTTTTTTTTTTTTTTTTTTTCACTATGGCATTTAGCAAGTTTAATAGGTCACTGAGCCTAAAACTTCACGGTCTAGAGAGAGCAGATCCGGAAGATATATATAACGCATTGAAAGACACTGTTGGATCAGGACCGAAAATTCTTAAAGGTCTAGTACAGGTATCAAATACCTTGTGGAACCTCACAGTAGCAAATGAGAATACCAAAGCTCGACTAGTGCTGGAAGGTATTCACGTTGGAGATAAATTTGGCTATTTTGAGGAAATTGATCCAGGAAAATTGCTGGTAAAAATGAAAGGTCCATGCGATTTCACAGATTCTGAGATCAAACGTGCTTTTGAGTTTTATGGGGATGTTCTCTCTTTACAAAGGGAGATCTACTCGTTTGATAGACAGTTTGAATCGGGAGTTCGAAGAATTTGGATGACGAAATTCAAACGTGATCTTCCTTCTTCTATTTTGATTGGAGGTTTGAGACTTCCTGTATGGTATAACGGTCAAGTAAAACATGTTATACTTGTGGATCAGAAAATCACATGAACTGGAAGTGTCCTTTGAAAAATAAATGCCTGATTTGTCATCAGGTAGGGCACTTTAAAAAAACCTGTCCAAATGCCAAACAGGTTCCTGAAGATAACGCAGCTAATGATAGAAGAGATGATTTGTTGAATTCTCGCTTTGTTCCGGCTGCAGGAGTTGGAAAACTTTCTGCCGAGGCTATCCGACAGAAACAACAGTACCATAAAGATGCATGGAAGACTGTAGGTCGTAATGGTAAAACCACTGAACGTCATCAGGAGATAGTTGCCGCTGAGAGCAAAGAGAAAACCTCAAACCACTACGAGGCTCTCGGTGACGAGATGGAGGTAGGTTGTGGTTTGAAAGATGAAGATGAAGGTGATAGTGAGGTTTGCAATGATGAAGATGTCAGTGAGAGTGAGGGTTGCGATGATGTAGAAGTAAAGGCAGGTGAGCAGAAGTCAGGTGATCAGAAGTCGATTTCTGATAAAACTGAAAGTGTTGAAGTAGTAGTAACTTCAGAAGGAAAAAACTTACCGGATACTGGTAGTGTTTCGGATCAGAATACACTTGTGCAGCCTGTAGATTCCTCCATTAATCCTATTCACTCCGGTGTAGGTATTAACTTCACACCAAACGAAGAAGTAATGGAGGAGTTCTCAGCAAAAGAAAGTAGTCAGCAGTCTGGTAGTGATGAAGCCATCTCGAATAAGAATGAAGAGAATGCAATGGATATCGGCGAGGAGCCGGAGGTGGTCGATGCTAATCCCACTCCTAGCAGTGATACAGGCATTCTTTCTGATGAGGATTTTCAGGATTGTAACGATCGCCCGTTAATAGGCGAGACTTCCTTGAACCAAAGGTCTAGGGACTTGTTGGGACAAGAGAGACAGAAAGAAGTTTGTAAAAAGGAAAATCAAAAAGGCAAGAGAGAACAAAGGAAAAAAGAAAAGAAGGGTCAAAAAGGATTACCCAAAATAAAACGTACATAATGGCTAAGCTAACCTTATATATCTTGACTTGGACAGCTTTGTGTTTTATTTCTATATACGGACTGAAGATGGCTCAACCACCAACTATCGTTCAGTGGAATTGCAGAGGAGTTTGGCCAAATTTAAATGAACTCAAATTATTAACTCAAGATTATGAACCATCAGCTTTTTGTCTCAACGAGACCTTTCTGAAGAAAGCAGATAAAGATAAATTTAAATTTCGCCAATACACACCTTATCATTCCTATGCTTTAGACGAAAACGGAAAAGCTACTGGCGGTTCCTCAATATTGGTTAAAATGGGTGTGTTACACAGTCCTGTTGATTTAGTGACAGATTTACAAGCTGTAGCGGTTCGTATTACCTTGAATTCTGTTTTCACATTATGCACGGTGTACATACCTTCTTCTGGTAGTCTCCGACTAAATGAACTTCAAGATCTTTACGATCAGCTCCCGAAACCTTGTTTATTGATGGGTGATTTTAACGGACGTAACATCCTCTGGGATAACGAAGACAATTGTAAAGGTAAAATTCTCGAAAATTTTATATCAAATAATTCGTTGTGTATTTTTAATGATGGTTCTTATACACATTTGTCCTCGGCTCATGGAACCTATTCAGCATTGGATATCTCACTTTGCGACCTGCCTATTCTTGAAGAATTTTCTTGGTCTGTTCATGATGACCTTTGTGGAAGTGATCACTTTCCCACTGTTCTAAAAGCTGTTCATTCAGCTGATGACCCTCATTCCACAAGGTTTAATTTCAAGAAAGCAAACTGGCCCGAGTTTGAAAAGCTTTGTTCACAAAAACTACAATCAGTCTCCTTCGCTGATGCTTCAGATCCTATACAGCTATTCTCAGATATGTTGATAGAAATTGCCAACCAAACCATTCCCACATCTTCAGGAGTTGCACATATTAAGAAACCTTGGTTTAATGATGACTGTAAAGAAGCAAGAAAATGTAGGAAGAAGGCTGAACGATATTTCCGCCGACATCCTAATCCTGAAAATTTGAAAGATCTCAGAGTTACAAGAGCTAAAGCTCGTAGAACCATGAAACAGAATAAACGTGATTCTTGGAGAAATTATGTTTCTAAGATAAATACTCATACACCAATAACAAAAGTTTGGAATATGATCCAAAGAATAAAAGGTAAAAGCTCCAAGTCCAGCGTTCATCATCTCAACGATGGAAATCAGGTGATTACTGACAAAGTAGAAATTGCAAATAAATTAGGAGAAACAATTGCCAAAAACTCTTCATCAGAAAATTATGTACCTAAATTTCAAAGTTTCCAAAAAAGAGAAGAGAAAAATGAAATTAAATTCACTTCCGGTAATCACGAAGGCTATAACGCTTCGTTTACAATTGAAGAACTCCATGCTTCTCTCACGAAAGCTCATGATTCTGCTGCAGGCCCTGATAATATTCATTATCAGCTTTTGAAACATCTACCGGAATCATCTCTAGAAATCCTATTACGCATATTCAATAGACTTTGGTATAGAGAAGAATTTCCTCCGTCTTGGCACAATGCCATAGTTATACCAGTACCAAAGCCTGGTCGTGACCATACAGACCCTGGTAATTATCGTCCTATTTCACTGACTAGTTGTGTCTGCAAAACAATGGAACGCATGATAAATGATCGCCTTGTTTGGTACCTGGAAACTGAAAAGAAACTTACTGATATTCAAGCTGGTTTCCGAAAAAATAGAAGTACCATTGATCATTTAGTCAGATTAGATTCGTTTGTTAAGAATGCTTTCGCCAAGAACGAACATGTGGTTTCTATCTTTTTTGATTTAGAAAAAGCCTATGATACTACATGGAAATACGGGATTCTTAAAGATCTTCAAAAGATGGGATTAAAGGTCGTTTACCAGTTTTTATTTCCAACTTTTTGAATGATAGACAATTCCAAATTCGTTTGGGTACAACTATGTCTGATCATTTTGATCAAGACCAGGGTGTCCCACAGGGCAGTATTTTGTCTACTACTCTGTTTAGTATTAAGATCAACAGCCTGGCTGCAGTTCTGAATAAATCAATTGATGGCTCACTTTTTGTAGACGATTTCAATATATCGTGTAGTGGGAAAAGTATACACAGTATTGAAAGAACATTACAACTTTGTCTACACAGAATTCAGAAATGGTGTCTAGAAAATGGTTTCAAGTTCTCCAGAGCTAAGACAAATTGTATACACTTTTGCAGAAAATACTTCCAGCACGAAGATCCGAAACTAAAATTAGACGGAACTGAAATCAAAGTAGTAAAAGAGGTCAAATTTCTAGGCATGTGGTTTGATCAACGACTAACATTCAAATCACATATAAATTGCTTAAAAGCCAAATGCACGAAAGCTCTGGATTTGTTGA
Organism: Hanleya hanleyi; assembly: GCA_036873755.1. Classification (NCBI taxonomy): domain Eukaryota; kingdom Metazoa; phylum Mollusca; class Polyplacophora; order Lepidopleurida; family Hanleyidae; genus Hanleya; species Hanleya hanleyi. The sequence continues at coordinate 143,808 of JAVTVY010040519.1, read as the reverse complement.
AAGTCGTTGCCAGCTATAAGTGGGGGGGAGATCAGCAAACTCTCCTTCATTTATATCGATCGCTTGTTCGTTCCAAACTCGATTATGGTTCTATTGTTTACAATGGTGCAAGCAAGTCAAACTTGGCAAAGCTAGATCCTATTCTCCATCAAGGACTGAGGCTTTGCCTCGGTGCGTTCAGAACATCACCCAAAGAAAGCTTGTACGTAGAAGCGGATGAAATTCCTTTAGAACTTCGGAGAATTAAATTATCACTGCAATATATCACAAAACTGCGTTCGAACCACTCAAATCCTGCATTTAACTGTGTTTTCAACCCTGAGTACGCAGATTTATATTCGCTAAAACCCTCGATTATTCCACCTCTTGGAATCCGTATGAAACCACATCTTGTAGCAGCTGGTATTAAAGTTAGTCGGATTTTACCTAACGAGCTCTTGCCAACTCCACCATGGCAGTTAGCCACACCAGAGGTAGATATTTCACTGACTAAATATAAAAAGGCAGACACGAGCCAGCTCGTGTATACTCAGGAATTCGGTCTACTGAGAGAGAAATACAGTTCACATCAGGCTATTTATACAGATGGTTCTAAAGATGGTGAGAGAGTAGCATGTGCTACTATCTTTAGTTCCAAAACTAAAACGTATCGACTGCCAGGTAAAAGTTCCATATTTACTGCAGAAGCAAAAGCTCTATTATCTGCTTTGGAAGGTATTAGATCCACTAGAAGGAAAAAATATGTCATATTCTCAGATTCACTGTCATGCCTTAAAGCAATTAAAAATGGAAATTCCACTCATCCCACCATCTTGGAAATTCTACAATTATATGACACAAGATTTGATCAACAGATAGATATTGTGTTTTGTTGGGTGCCTAGTCACGTTGACATCAAAGGCAACACTGAAGCTGATAGACTAGCTAAGGCAGCTTTAGATGGAGAAGTTGACCCTGTTGGTCTCCCATACAGCGATTTCAGACCATCTATCTGCGCATATGTAAGAAGGCTGTTTCAATCGCTATGGGATACTATGAATAATAACAAACTTCACGAGTTCAAAAAAACGGTTGGTTATACTCACCTGAACAGTCATAAACGCTTCGACCAGGCCATGATTAGACGATGTAGGATCGGTCACACACGATTAACTCATGAATATTTGCTGAAACAGGAGCCGATTCCAAGGTGTATACCTTGCCATGAAGATCTGACGGTGAGACATATTCTCCTGGACTGCATAGATTTTAAAACTGTAAGAGATACTTTTTATCGAGCAGATACGCTGGAAGATCTTTAGCAGAGTGAAAGAAGATTGTATTTTAGGTTATTTGAGAGAGATTGGTTTGTTGTACAAATTTTAATGTTTGTACCTGTTTTAACGCATTAGTTTACCGAGTTTTTGAATTGATTGCTTAGAATTTTGTTTGATCGTCGCTATATAGATGAAATATTGCTGAATGCGACGTTAAACCCTAATTCTCTCTCTCTCTCTCCTTATTCAGGTCGTCAATATTTCTAATACCGCAAAGGCAACTTTATTCTGTAGGTACCCCATTCGGTAGCCAGCGTTTTATACGACGATTGTACCCTTCCAAGACAAAGTCGCCATCCTCTCCCATTACTAGCATGTTCACTTTTGGACATACATGCACATTCATTTTGTGTGAGGAAGTCTCGAACTTCTTGTGGCCACTCACACCGCATTCGAGTATCTCGGAAATGAAGCTCCTGATAGTTGCGTTTGTTGGTGCTATAAAACAGAGAGGAGAAAGCCATTCGACCGACCGTTTGCATGTCGAGTTATTTCTTCTGACTCCATATCTGTAGAGGAAGATGGCCAAGGAGAACCACATGATCAAATCTGACATGCACTTGTAGGTTGAATCCCGGATTTCAGCTAACCACGATCTATATCCCGCCATATGAGGGTGCATTTCTGTTGAGATGTCGCACATATGGAAGGACTAGTTCATCTGCCCCACCATACAACGATACAAGTAGTATCTGCCAGGACTTGTGGTGGTCCGTGGCGCTGAACGGCAAAACTTCAGCGCTCTTTCGGTTTTAAAGCCAGGAATTTTGCCTATTTCTTGGAGGAAAACATTCCAAGTGACTGGGAATAGGGCCTTGATCATATGAATCTCGATATGACCAGGTCCTGGTAGCAAGAGGATGTTGCCATACTTACTGTGCGGAAATGAATCTATGTCCTCACCATGCTAAGTAATGTGATGTTCTTTGAGATGGTCGCAACCCTTAAATTCCTGGCGACAATGAGGACAAACGTAGCAATTTTCTTGTAGTCGCGTTCCTGAAGGAGGAAAATCAGTATACTTGCGATGGTCATCTCATAATGGGACATTTCTGGTAAAGTAATCAGTAGTGTCAAAATGAGAATCCGGAAAATAACTGCGAAAGGTGAACGGTGGTTGTGACCTCATTTACGATGATTACCTCACTTTTGGTGATTGTATCATTAGTGGTGATAACGTGGTCTGCGCCTTTCACTTTTGTCCGGGGTATCATTTTCACACTACAACCATTGTAAGTTAAACGCCTTTACAAAGTAAAGCAGAGCGTGAGGTAATAAACACATAAGTGAGTATCCAAAATCGGTGTGCTGCAACTGCTCATCTTTTAGAATGCCTCCCAGTTGGCTGTTAATGGAGGTCATTGTAAATGGATGGAAGTTGTAATATTTTATACATTATTGGCCAATTTCTGAAGTTCCACCAGAAGCCTGTGGGGATGTGCTCTGAAACGGAACACGTCTAGTCAAAAATTGTGTTGCCAGGTACAAGCCCTTCATGTTTTATTTCATAAAACAGCCGTCCCCCACACACACTCCTCCCACGCACACAGGTCTCTGAATATGCGCTCTGCCTATTTATAGAGTGCCGAGGTTTTTTCCGTCCGTTCGTCACGTATTGTCTTTGTCTTTGCATTATGGACGCGGAAAAGTCTTTAATGGACGACGGTTGAATATTGCATGACTGACTGGACGCTTGTATTTTAAAGATTATGACGCGGAAATTCTTTACTGGACGACGGGGGAATATTTATGACGCCTCTGCTTTTATAATATACCTCTGAAATTTGCCACATGAACAGGTACAATAAAAGCGTACCTGAGATACAACACATATCCCGAATCGTTAGATTCTTGGTATGTGCTTTAGAATAGGTTAACCAGAAGACTATTCTGTGAAGTCATGTGACGCAGTCAGTATGTCGGCACCTCTTCCCACTTCCCTTATATGTGTTGTAATTGAGTAGAATTTTCGTCAATGTAATAAATATTCAATGGCCTAATTTTACCCGCATATGTTCTTCTGCCCCATCGTCAGTCTAGTATGTCCGTCCGTCCTTGGGAAACATTATCCATACAACCATTTGTTTGCCGAAAGGAATACACATAAATATAGAAATTTAGAAAGATATACGACTTCATCACTGTAAATAAACTCACCAAGTAGATTAGGGAACCCATTACAACCTACTGTTGTCCATTTCCTTGACGTCCCCACCTTGCATTTTTCACAAATTTTGGACAAAACGGTTCCAACATTTTGTAGGAACCAGGATTAACCATTATTGGTTCTCCAAGAACCACCGTTGGCCTATTTGGAGGATGACCGCTTTCAATATGACAATAGGGGTCCTCCCCGCTCTTCTTGAACGGCTGCGAAACCGAAATATGTGAAGAACTATCCAATTCATTCAATTGGTCATCGATTGTGTCGTGAAAAGAAGATCCAATAGCGCGACCGGGGGATCCAAGGGCGACAGATCAGGATTTTTCTGGATTTGCCGGTCGTTGAGGGGGAATATGTGGATGGGCGTTGTGATAACTGAACTAATACATTTATTGTTAAGAGCTACACGCCAGTTTCTTCCGATCGCCTGATTGATGTCAAAAAAGCTGAGCAGATCTCCAGATTCGGGACAGTGGTTTGGCTGGCTGCTCCGTCTCCGAAGTCATTTTGATACTGACGTGTAACTCCCACAGCGACTGATCAAGGCATTGAGATTCATCACATTTTTGCATCCACACGCACAGAAAAGCAATAAATTAATGAAGAATGAAAGAGGAGCATCGAGGTTGTTGTTTCTCGCGTAATACACCTGTTCGACTGCGCGACACAAGGATCTCACTTTTTTCTTAGGATCAGATCCAGTGATGTCACAGTGTGACAGACAGGAATTTCTATTGGACAGCTTGTCCTCTACAATGTACGTTAATAAAAACGATTCTTCCCTGTAGTGTCCCGCTATTTGTTCCCCATCGCTAAGTATTTCTCTGAAAATTGATTGTTCAAGAGACAGGCCTATCTTTCCCTTTCGGAGTCAGGCAACTCGCCATTGTCTAATTGCCATGACAACAGCACCTACATCCACTTTGCCTTTCTTGGCAGAAGGAGGAGTCAAGGAGTACTGCACAGGCAGTACACAAATATGTCGCGTTTGCCGCGGAGATCCCATCGGAAACTAAGACTTCAACACTGGCGATGGCATGCTTATTTGAGCTTATTTTGGAAAGCTTAAATTTTTTCCTTCCGTAAATTTGGCGTGCCCACGACAGATACAATTGCTCACTTTTGGTGGCATGTTGAGATGTCGTTCCTGAAAGGAAACAACAGGCTACAAAGATGACGTTATCGTACAATATGTGCACAGAATTTTACATTTCATTAAATGCGTACGTGGTGTGCTTTGACACCCTTCCTTTTGAGAGTGTTTGAAATTACATGCACACCCAACACGAGTGATGACAAAGTACACCCCAAACAGGGAATGCCAAAGGTCAACCATTTCTCTACTTCGTAATTTTTCCAAAAGGAACAAAATTATTTCAACTCTTGTAAAGCCTATTTTAACCGCACCTCGTCATCTTAAATGGCAGATACCCTGTGACTCCATCACTTGAATTTGCAAATCAAAACATTGATTTGGATTCTGAATCTATTTGCACTATTAGACATATCGTCTTTCCTACCTATATTTATACTGTCCTGTTTCATTTACTTCCTGCTAATAATGTTAATATATGAATTAAGTCCTTGGATTATGCATATGAAAGGTCATAATGGATGCCGGTTGAATATTGAATGAGGTAATTGGTTGCATTGAATCTGCTGTGCACCTCATATACCAGATCATAGTATATTGATAGAAGGGGTAGCATGGAAACAGGAAAAAACAAACACCATGACATTTCTTTATTATATTCTTATTTGCACAACCATATCTCTAGGTAGGGCAGCAACACTCAGATTTTTTTTTCCAGCTGAAAATGTTTGTAAACCAGATTTAAACTGTCGATGACTTCGGACTTCTCTCTCGTGATTTCACATCAGGTCTACACCAGTTTTTTTCCTTGAGAAACAGTACTTGGTGAGTTGGGCAGTAATAATTTGCGCATTTCGGAACTACCCAAATACCGGCACATATGGCATGGCACCAATACTCGCACCCATCGAAGTCATATCCCACCCACAAGCTCATATTCTTATCAGCCTGCGAACTGAACTGTACATGCCATTTTGCACAGTCATTCTTTTCCCTTTGATCGTCAACCAGCGCTTGTGGATTGATGGGGATGGAGTTCGATTGGGGTGGGCTTTCATGGCGCTGAGGTGATGTGTTGCACACAGGTACTGCAGATGTCGGAATGATGGTAAGAGTGGTCGTCAAACAAGAATGGCTAATGCGCGCAGCAACGGCTAACGGCGTTGACGGCTCACCCGCATTCACGAAGGATGGTGGTGACTGGATGGTACGTGCTGACGTCAGACACATCAAGGACTGACATATGTACGTGGCTGTACTGGTTTGTAAAGCACACGCAGCCTCCTCTTGCCTCTCAGACGATTGCCCTGTAAGGCTAATGGGACGGTCGATGTTCTCGAGCTGCAAAACAATTTAAATCCTTGAGAACTTTCCGTGTTACCGAAAAGCACATAATTTGTTGTTTCTCAGTTATAAAACATTATGTAATATTTACTGACGTAGTCGAACGAATAATGCTGTGTAACTTTCCTAGATATTGTCAAATTGACCACAGAATCTAGCAAATGCTATTTGTCAAAATGTGTATGCGCCATATGCAGGTCATTCAATATTTTATAGCCAGAAACTGTAGGTGCTGGGAGTTGAACCGTGCTTGTTCAGTCATATTTTTGTTAATCTGTGTCCAGTTTAAGCTGGAATGGCATGGAAATATATGACACGTTATAAATGTTGAAAGCACCAGCCTAACATCCCTGGCTGGCAGTAGGGATGCAATCCCCCACCCCTTCCCTTCACGTAACTTCCCAGGCCCTGTGGGTACATGAGTCTAACTGTTTTGGAAATATTACAGCAAAAACTTGTTGCAACAATAAGAAAAGGCTGCATGGGGCAGTTCTCAAGATATACATCACCTTGACTCCACCCCCCACCCCCTCACTCACCCACTATCAGTAACCATGTGAAGATAATATGGCCCCTGATAGTTCTGTTCCTTATAATGATATTTGAATTTGAATTGAATTGAATTTTTATTCACCAATCAAATGAATATGTATATACAAAAATATGGTATAAATTATTACAAAATATGTGCAAACAATATAATCTACATGCAACGCAATAAAGTGATTGGCGGGAATAAAACCCCAGGGGGCTTGTTCTATCCCTGTAGGACAAGTGGGTAGCATTTATATATATATATATATATATATATATATATAGTTTATAATACACATTTCTAATTTACTTTATAATATAGGGTGATTAGTGAATATTAGCTCTCTGTTGACTTTTTAAAAAACAATTTTATTGTTACAGCCTTAGTTGCGATAATGGGGTTCAGATTTCCAGTAGATATATTTTTAGTTTGGATTTGAATAACGAGGTAGATTTCATACATTTGATCAGAGAAGGTAATTTGTTCCACTCTCGAGGTCCTGTAGTTTTTGTGGTATAATATGACAAGTTTGATTTATAGATGGGTCGGTAGAGGTTCAAATTCTGGCTTCTAGTTTGGTAACGGTGTACATCTGATTGTTTTGTAAAGTAATTTTGGAAGCTTTTTGGTAGTAATTCTGGGTGGTGCATAAATTTATGCACCATCAACAGACATGCGTACATATTTAATTTGGGTAGTTGTAGAATTTTCAATTTTATAAATAATGGTAATGTATGGTCTAGCTTTTTAGATAAAGTTATCACTCGCAATGCTCGTTTTTGCAGCATGATAAGCGGACTCAAATGAGTTATATATGTATTCCCCCAGAGAAGGTTACAGTAGGACAAATAAGGGAATATCATTGAGTAGTATAATATGTATAATGTTTTCTTATTTATTGAATTTCTTAAGTAATTAATGATTCCGATATTTCGTGAAATTTTATTACAGATATAATTTATGTGTGATTTCCAGTTTACTTCCTCGTTGAAAAGACGCCCAAAAACTTAAATTTACTGACACGTTCAATTTGATGTCCAGAAATAGCTAATTCGACATTATCAATTGATCGCTTTCGGCTATTTGGCCTAATGATAATATACTTTGTTTTCTTTATATTCAGTGATAGACGGTTACAACAGAACCAGTTATGTATTTTATGTAATTCCTCAGACATGATTTTAATGGTGTCAGCAAGGTGTTCAGAAGAACATACAGTACTGGTATCATCAGCGAAGAGAATAATTTTAAGTAAGTCTGTAGATCTATTCAAGTCGTTTATGTATATAAGGAAGAGTATAGGACCTAGAATTGATCCCTGAGGAACCCCGATTTCAACAGGTAAACAATTTGAGGAACTGCCGTTATAGACTACAGTTTGTGACCTATTTGTCAGATAACTGCGAAACCAACTGATCGACTGGTCACGAAAACCATAATGTTCTAGCTTAGAAAGAAGAACATTGTGATTCACGGTGTCGAAAGCTTTGGATAGGTCTAAGAATGATACAATGCTGAAATTTTTAGATTCTTTTGCAGATGCGAGTATATCATACAAAGAACACGCAGCCATGGATGTAGAGTGGTTGGCCCTAAAACCATATTGATTTTTTGAGATTACATCATTTGCTTCTAAAAATTCTGTTATCATCGTAGCAGCAAGCTTCTCAAGTATTTTGCTAACACACGGTAAGATAGATATTGGCCTATAGTTCGACAGGATTGATTGGTCTTCAGATTTAAATATGGGTGTTATTTTAGCAGATTTACAGACGTCAGGGACAATACCAGAGGAAAAGGAAAGGTTCATAATTAATGTAAGAGGCTCGGCGATATGATCAGACACTAATTTCACAAGTGACATCCGGATATCATCTAACCCAGGTGCGGCGGATTTCATATTCATTATTGTAGTTTTTACAATTTGCGGGGTTACTGGAGAGAAATGGAAATTATTAGGAACTCGAGTATCAAGATACGTTCTGAAACTGGTGTCAGTTTTAGATATTTCGGAATCTAGCCTTGATGCTATTGTACTAAAATACTCATTAAATTTAATGGCAATTGTTTCATTATCAGATATTTCTTCGCCGTCGACATGAAATGTCTTTGGCATCTGAGTTGATTTGTTTCTGTTCATCAGTTGGTTTATTGTTTTCCAGGTGCCCTTTATATCCTGATTGGTTTTATTAAATTTCAGATCGAAATATTGCTTCTTAGATGTACGTATAGTGTGGTTTAATTTATTTCTGTATATTCTATACTGATTATGGATAGTTTCATCATGTCCAGCAAGACGTAATCGGTAGAGTCTATTCTTTTCATGGATCGAGTTTAAGATCGCAGGTGTGATCCACGGTTTTATGATTTTTCGTTTAGAGGCTGTAATAGTTGTCAGAGGGAAGCAATCATTATATATGTTTGTAAATTTTATAACAAAGTTTTCCAGGGTCAAGCTGGGGTCAGTGCCATCGTGCTCATTTTCATTCCAGTCACTGTCCTGGACTGTTTGTATAAATCTTTCCTTTTGTTCATTTGTAAATTTGCGGTACGTGATACTGTGTTTAGCTGGTGTACAGCTGTAACTGGTTTTCAGAATATGGAAAACTGGGAAGTGGTCGGTGATGTCAGTTAGGAAAATACCGGATAACAGATTTTCCTGGTGGAAGTTAATAAAGACGTTATCAATTAGAGTTGCTGAGCGGGATTGGACTCTTGTCGGTTTAGTAATTTGGGGAAAGAAATAATGGGATTTCAGGGTTTCAAGAAATTCCTTGGTTATCTACAAATGTTTTTTCTGTATAATAGTTGGACTGGTGAATGTTTATGTTATTCCAATGTTCGATTTCAAAATCATTATCGTCAGTAATAGCTTTGTTGTGTTCCGTGTCATTCAGTTCTATCGGGTTAAAACACATATTTTCGATGAAGTCTAAATTTATATCAGAGTATGAATCAGGTTGATGACAAGATTGTTGAGGAATGTCTTCATTAAAGAATGGCAGATGTTTAGTTAGGTTCGAGGGTGGAATCTCCTTTTCGGTAGAGTCAATATTATCCATTGTGACGCATGGTTATACTTGTGAACTGATCTAATATCACAACGCAGGCTACAATAAACAGGGGGAAAAAGACAAAAGAGAACAATAACATATTTACAAATATGGAACATCGTCGAGGGCATTTACACACATACCTATTTCCCCCCACGGATAAGCATACAAAATCTAAACATACAGAAACTGACATAATATAAAACATGAATATGGCTGTTATGTAAGACATAGAATGCTCAGGGGGGTATGGTGGCAGAAAGAAACACGCTTCGGTAGCTCCCGAGTAAATCCTAAAAAAAATATATTAGGACAGGAACTATATGCATTAAGTTATATAGCCATATTGCTAGGGAAGGTAGTTAAAGTAAATTTCATTTCAATATCTTATAATATTTAAATATTAATTGATATGGGAAGCAATAGCATGTATATATTTATAATGCTTTTTGAATTGATTACTTATGCATGTTTGAACTTTATCATGTGTTATCTTATTGGTCGATGAGGCCTTCATATAAAGAACAGTGTTCAAATTTCACAGACGTTACAGCTCTGAAGTAAAATTGTAGAGAACCAGAGGCACTAGTATATTTGATGGTAACATAATAAAATATAAAATGTAACTCCGGTACTACAGTATACTGTATTAAGATCGTGATTAAAAGATAATGCGATATAGCTGACCGGGATAGGTAGGTTTACAACATATTATGTATTTGTGGTGTCAATTTGACAGTTATATCATAACATGTACATAGTTAACAGTTTCATTTCCCTGTGAATAGTCAGTGAAATAAAATTTACAATCTTTTGGAATATGTGGGTATATCCAGTAAGACAGGTGCGTTGATTAATAGCATGCAATTTCATAATCAATGACTAGAACGTTTGAACAATATACTTCAGGGCATGCAGATAGTGTTTTCCGACGCAGGGAGTATATCCATACTGTCAATATAGATTTGTCTGGATAATCTATCTAGAATATTGAATACGATTTTAAAAAATTTGCACCAGGCTTGCAAGTGTGTTTTCCGGAGCAGAAAATACATTTCAAAGTTTCGCAACATTTTAAGAAATGTATTGAAATAGACATAACTACGTTATTGGAGTCTCATGATAAAGAAACTGGAGTGGCTATTAACTGGTTGAGCGGCAATATGATAGCCTTTACAATGGTAGGCCCATGTGTCCTTTATAAAAGGGGACATCCAGGTACACTGTCAATCAAGAATAAGTTAAGTCGTTTGTTGTTTCCAGGTATAGCGACACACGTAAACGTGTAATAGATTACTAGTGTACCTTCTAAATAGCAGGACATATTATATATAGTTAATAGAATATCATGAGGCTCCAATACCATATAGTATAGCCAATCGTGCAGATGCGCTGAGCTTGTATTCTTCTACTTTTAACCGTTTGCATTCATATATGACAGTAAATTGGCATGAACACACTCATAGGTAGACGGTGACTGAGATAGTTGTTTTAGAGGTATTCTTATTGTACATACATGTATGTTTAGACATTTATTGGTATATCTTTAATCTGCTTTTATCGTACTATATTTTTATTGCATAGGTGGGTATTTGTGCATGCAGCTCTTTGCGATCTAATTATTGATGACATAATACATTTTATCATTTTCGCTCACAACATATAAAGAAATCTGCTCTTTGCAATCTTATGAATTATACAATATATACACAAGAACTAATTAATAACATCCATTTTCATGATCAATGACTTGAACATTTGAACAATTTACTTCAGGGCATGAAGTATATCCATACTGTCAATATCAATTTGGCTGGTCAATCTATCTGGTATATTGAATACGATTTTAACAGGCTTGCAAATGTGTTTTCTGGAGCAGAAAATACATTTCAAAGTTTCACAACATTTAAGAAATGTATTTAAATATACATAACTACGTTATTGGAGTATCATGATAAAGAAACTGGAGTGTCGATTAACTGTTTTGTGGCAATTTGATAGCCTCTTCAATGTTAGGCCCCTGTGTTCTTTATATAAGCAGACATGCAGGTACACTGTCAATCAAGTATTAGTGAAGTCCCTTGTTAATTCCAGGTATAGTGACACACGAAAGCGTGCAAGTAAATTACCAGAGTACATGTACCTCCGAAATAGCAGGACATACTATATATAGTTAATAGAATATCATGAGGTTCCAATACCATATAGTATAACCAATCGTACAGATGTATTCTTCTACTTTTAACCGTTTGCCTTCATATAAGACAGTAAATTGGCATGAGCACACTCATAGGTAGACGGTGATTGAGATAGTTGTTTTAGAGGTATTCTCACGGTATATACATGTGTTTTTAGACATTTATTGGTATATCTTTAATCTGCTTTTATCGTATTATGTTTTTGTTGCATAGGTGTGTATTTGTGCATGCAGCTCTTTGCGATCTATCGATTTATGACATAATGCATTTTATAATTTTCGACCCAAACAAAAAGAAAAAGAAATCTGAAAAGCAGGTGAAGTCATGAGTTCAATTCGTAGATGTATATTGCTATGTGTTGGTGTATTGTTCATTCTGCTGTACAATAAGACGTTTTGTATATTTCAGATATTATTACGGGCACCTAGTCCCCCAGATAGTATGATAACACATGTTATAACCATCTGTATTATTACCCATAAGGGTAGGGTATCGCAGCTGCCAAAACTGCTCATTGTCGCTACGATGTCTTTTGTTACCCTGTTACATGTGGCCATATATCATAACATTATTTATGATATGGGACGAATGTATGTTCATACGTAGTTTGAGAATTTTGTTTGACGTTTATTCATTGATATATTCCTACAAGATATGCTGTTAAAAAAGATTGATGATGATGTCAAATGATGAACGACACAATTGGATAAACCACCTCATCATACGAGACTCACACCTCCTCCTCCCCCCTCCCCTCGCTCACCCACCACTATCAGTAACCATTTGAAAAAAATATGGCCCCTGATAGTTCTGTTTCTTATAGTGATATTTTTAATTTCTGACACCAGAGACTCTATAATAAATTATAGTGTCTCTGCTGACACACATTCAGTAACCAGACACCACAAACGAAAAATTCTAGTATGGACTATGCACTGCAGTTCCGTGGCAGTAGGTATACGAGATACATGCCTGTTTCGAGGGACGATTTTTTGACATTTTATCGGCTTCATGCCAAATACGGGATCGAATTGTACTTTTCAATACCCATTCCATCAAATTTAGTGAAAAAGTTATAAAAATAAGTCTAAACACTGGGGAAATCCACCAGTCAACTCTCACGTTTCTGTCATACGTGATACCTACCATGTTGGCGTATATACGGGAACGTCAGCGGGCAGGTGTCTGGAAAACCCCACAAGAAGTGATGACGTCATGCTCATGTTTTCCGTCTCGCGTATGCGGCTCGGTACCCGTGCGTTTTCTAAGGGTTCCTAGTTAAATTATACGAGAGCGAAACGTTCAGAAAACTTTCGGTGCAATCTACTCTCAATAAAAATTAAATGTCGATTCTAATGGAAAGTAGCATTATAACTACTTCCATGCCAGTACCGATTCTACGTTAACTTACACCCCGCAATTTGAATCGAACGACACACGAATTACCCATCAGACACATTGAAAAGAGATTTACGCCGAAAAACGTCTGTTTTCTTGCTGTAAAGCTGGTGCGAGAGGTCGGAGCAAGAAAGTCAACGTTAAGAATATTAAGAATTACGACTACCCGTACATGTGATGAATGACTCTTCCAGGAATGAGTTCTTGTGCAAAAAGATTGGTGTGACTAGTAAGAAAAGTTAACAAAGTAAACAAAAATACCGAATCACAGCAACCTAAAACTTTAAAATTCACAAACCTGTTAAGGATAATAGTACTGAAAGGCAATGTTGGTGTTTAAAAATGGCGGCCCCATATAAAACTGCACGCTCATGCCCTGGTGGATGACCGTGTCTTACGATTCGCGTAAGGTGAGAGGTGTTGATATTTGGCACATGCACACAATAACGTATGGTGCGCAGGGTTCAAAGGTCTATTTCAGTCACGTTTCTGGACGGGAAGTGCCGATCATTCGCCGTGACTTGGGGTTGCCATTTTTGTATGGGGATAGCCATTATTGCGCGTCGAGATGCTCTTTTACTACTACTACTAAGGGGTTTCTGGCTGACTTGAGCGCATTTTTACACACAGATGTGCCGTATTTATTTAAATAACTGAACATGATGGCCATATATGTATATATTAATGGAAAGCTACTTTATCTGGGATTTCTGACAATATACTGGATGAGGTTGATAGGCATGATGATTATCCGTTCATAAAATGAACCTGTATTTTCATATGTTTATTTTTCCACAACTTCCAAATATTCCATTAATTTCCATATGCCCGCCCAAAAGGGGGACGTATTATGTGATGGCGGTTTCTGTACGTCCGTCTGTTGGTTCGTCCCCTCGTATCCGGTCTATATTTGGGGCAGTTGTCTATCTATAATTCCAATTCTTTGGTGAGTGCATGCACTAGGGGTAGACTGTGTCGCGTATAAAAATGGAGGTCGAGGTCAGAAGTCAAAGGTCAGTTGGCCAAAAATCAGGAAATCATTGAATCGTTTTTGTCCGATGTTTATCTTTGACACTTTTCTCGCCACAGTTACAATTTTTTGTGAGTGGATATGCTAAGTGGAGATGATGTGTCGCGTATCCAAATTGAGGTGGCGTTCAGAGGTAAACGGTCACCGAGGAATAAACATCAGGAAATCACTGATAATTGACAGTTTTCTATCTTCAAATTCATTTTTCTTGTGAAGAGATGCCCTTGGGGGAGACTGTGTCGCATACCAAATGTAGGTCGAGGTCAGAGGTCAAAGATCACTGTGTCCTCTAAATTGGGAAATTATGGAAAATTGTAAATTTTTGGGGGGTGCATCCAGTAGTGGGGAAAGATGTGTGGTATACGAAAATTCAGGTCAACTTCAAAGGTCACGGTGACCCCCAAATTAATAAATCATTAAATATCATGTTTTTGTGTCAGTAGATATATTAGGACACGCTGTTTAGTGTACTAAAATTTAGGTGAAGGTTACTGTGAACGCAAAATTAGAAAATTCTTTAAAAAATCACTTTTTTGCGTCAGTAGATACATTAAGGGCTGACGATCTGTCATCTACAACAATTTAGGTAAAAAAAATCAAAAGCCGAGCTCACCTTGAAATGATAAAAACTCAGATTTTGTTCGTGTTAGACGATACTTAAGGACAGACGATATCTTGCGCGGGCGTATATTGAAGTGAATTTTGGATCTGGTTTACATCCTGATCACATGTCATGACTATTTATATGTATTTTTGGTGTGTTTTTTAATGCAAATGGATTATTATATGTTTTCAAATGCACATAATTAGATAAAACATGTTCAAGTTACGGTACTCAAACGTTGTTAACAGTTACATCAGTTGGTTACATCGACAACAATGTGACGCTATCGGATCCTCAAGTAACAGAATGTGGGAATGAAAATTCACTGCGCAGGCGTATTTATTCTGATAATATGCCGTCCCCCAGTGGAAATGTTGTCGACGCTCATAGTACACTTCTAAGTACATCTCGGCGCCAGTGGTGATGAACAATTCCTTGACCTGCATGTCAATCAAATTGCTCAAAGTAAGTGGTTGGCAAGGACTCACCCCTGGATACTACTTGTTAACAGTGATATTTGTATATAACATTGCATGATTATATATCTAATGGTCACTGTTCAAACTGAAGCGCTCAAAACTTAGCACCCGTATAAAAACTACGCTAGCCAATAGAGGACATATTTTTAAACAAGTTTTTTTGACTTTCCGGAGGTTTTCTCCTGTTTTCGTCTATTTCCTACAAACATTTCCGGGTTCATAACAGAAATTCTCGAATTCCTAGTATGTCCTCACAATTTCTTAATCCTTTTTTGCGCTGAAAACCAACCTAAATTATTAGGAACAATAATATCGCGTTTCAAAACTTTACACCGAGGTGGAGAAGTTTCAACCGCGGTGCAAACGTTTCAACCGCGGTGGAAACGTTTCAACCACAGTGGAAACGTTTACACCGCGTTGGAAAAGTTTCCATCACGGTGGGAAGATTTCCATCACGGTGGAAAGGTTTCGACCACTGTGAAAAGGTTTCTACCGCGGTGCAAATGTTTCCACCGTGGTGTAAGGTTTTCGTTGCGGTGTAAAATTTTCCACCGCGGTGTAAACGTTTCTTACAATTTAATTCGGTTTTCCATGATAAGTGGGATGAAGAAATTGTGAGGACGTTAGTAGGAATTCGAGAAATGTGAAGACATTCTGGTTTAAACAAGAAAATATATTTCAAACGTTTCCACCAAGGAGAATACGCTTACACCGCGCTGGAAACCTTAACTGACAAGCATCTGGTCCGTCATTCATAATTCAGCCGTCGTTCATTAACGAATATCCGCGTCAATAATGCAAAAACCTATTCCATATTCCATAAGTGAAATATGAAACATAGAATACACCATGGTGGAAACTTCGGTGTAAACGTTTCCATCGGGGTGAAAACTTGTTGCCTTGTTTTTCATCTTCAGATATCCGCCATCAGTGTCAAGATCAAAGATATCCTCTCTTCCATCAGTTCGGTGTTAATTTATCGTGCACTTTCATCAGGTATGGGATTGTTGAATTTCCTGCATTTCGGTTTTAAATATATCCGGTTGAATATGTGACGATATGTAAACGGAAAATATGCGGAATGCATCATTCGTATCAACGGGCACATTTAAGTAAAAGGAAATAAGTACCTCATAAAATGCGAAACTGTCTAATAATTTGCAATTTTTTCCTTACCGATGCATCAAGTAGATGAAGTAGATATTTCAAAGGTTAAAAATGTGAAATGAAGGTCATATAAAAAGGGAAAGGTCAATAGATATAGGAACGAAATATGCGACCTTCAATGCAATCACGTGTGGCAATGACTATTTCCTAATATGGCCATAGAAACACTCCACATTGAACATATACCTAGCCAGAGCAGCAAATCATAAAAACTTATCGACAAAAGTACAGGATACCAAAAATATTCTTATCATGCTCAGTGATCCATGCAATGGAGAAGATTACACTTCTATTTCGCATGTGCAACTGGTGCATGCAACTAGCTGAATAGATCCTTATATATGGGAAGAACACGTGATATGACCTTATTATCATATATATATATATATTTATTATTATTGTTATTTTTCTATACTGCAAATATCAGAAACGGTCTTTTCATCGGCCCTGATTGGTAATTAGTCTGACAGAATTAGCGATGCAGTGGTCTCTCTTTTTAAAACAAAAGACAGGTGGCGCAACATGTCACTTCCGGCAATTCCAGCGATGTGGATTCGATAATTTTGGTCGAATTCATATTGTGACGTGAAATGGTGAGTTAAAACGATGTAATAAATGAGAAATATGATTGCGTGGTCGAGGAACATGAAAGTGCACACTTTTGAACAAGTCAACGCGCCAAAAAAAAAAAAAAAAAAAAAAAATCGGTCGCGTTGGACTTTTCTGACAGAAGGCACTCACCACCTGCAGTTGCGCATTCCTTTCATCATACTGATTGGAGACCGTTACTTCCGTTAGTTGAGGACATGACGTCATCAAACAATTAACCTCTAATCATTAATAATGAACTGTTCCAGTCCGGTCAAATTTCGGCTTTAAACTTCTCTCCTTTCGCTCCCGCTGTGTCAGATTCAAAAGTTAGTCACACAGTGAGAAGCGAAATTGAAAAGAGTCGTGTTTGTATTTTGATTGTGGATAATGGACCCCCCAGGTTGGAGCAAGTGAGTATTTGAATGTTGAAACGGAAAGAAGCTGAGAAAGTGTAAATTCTATTAACGTATAACAAGGTTAGATTTGATATTCTTACCTTGTGAAATCGTACAGCTTTCTCCCTTTCGCCATTTTTCTCTCGGGCGGATGTGAGGGTAGGTGAGCGCTCGTTATACATGGGGTCATCTTCAATTATCCGATGTATAAATAGGCAAGATGTCGCTGAAAAAATGCAGTGGCTAAAGCCCAGACGGCATCTCCCCGGGCTGAGAGGAAGCCCCAAATGTATCTATCAATAAATGACTGGAAATTCTTGTAAATATTGGAAGAAATGATAATCTTCAGGTCTTTTTAATAATAGTGAGGATGGTTTCTCATGAACAATATGTGGTGTTCATGTATTGGGAGAAATGGCAAGCCATTTTCTCCTAGTTCATATTGATTTACGTTGAACGTTATTTCAATCAAATGTTAAAAATAAATGTCACTGTGAAATTATTATTATTCATTTTTTTGTCTTTCAATATCTTCCTCGTGTCGAGATTGACTAGTGAGTGAATTTTCATGACCATACTCTAAGCCAGTGATATGAGAAGAAGTGGGAAAATTTCATTAATCTGATTTTCGGGTTTTAATCCTCCTTAACTTTACAATAGTAGACAATCACGATTTTTGTCATGTTTTCCGGGATACCTACAAATGAAAATATCGAAAAATTATGTCCAATCTTCAGTAAAAAAAATGGTAGTTCTTGTTATGTATACAACACGCGTGAGTGATATACATTTATGTAGATAAATGATTAAGTGTTGATTTTGAAGTTTATTGTTAATCATATCCAAATGTAGCCGTTACACCAGACCAGCTTATAACTATACCTTCCTATTCTTCCTTGTAGGTTTGCAAAACAAGTGGCAATTTATACTCAAAGCTGGTCTTGATACCTCCAAGCATAAGTACATATTGGCGACAGTTAAATACGTCCGTCCTCGTCAACGGTCGCATGAAGTAGTGAAGGTTCCAGTATCATGGAAAAAGAAGAATGAGTTCATTCAAGCCAGGTTGGGGGAGAGATATCCGGATAATTTCCATGACAAAAAAATGAAAACTGTTCTTGACAGGCTTGAGAAAGAAAGAAATGACCTATTAAAAAAACGAAAGCAATCAAAGAAGCTTCTCTCATGTCGTTCCTTCTCAGGCCGTTTACTATTCCACTCCATCAACTTCCCGCCGCAGATGAAGTGGTGCCTCTGCCCACTGATTCAGTTATGCTATTAAATTGTCCGACATACAATCAGAGAAGAGACAGCTACAGGACCAAAAAGAAAAACTGGAAAACGAAATACAAAACTCAAAGATCAGAGAAAAACGGAAAAACAAACTGATAAAAACGCACAAGTCGGTTTTGCGCGAAACCATGAGAAAGTTAGCAACGTTAAAACGAGCAGAAAAGAGACGAAAGAAACAGAGGAAAAACAGACACAGAGAACTTCTGCATTTACGAAAACTCAAATATAAGCAGCCGTCCAAAAGCAGAGGAACGCAATTCAATTCCGCATCTGTTTGTAAACAATGTGAAAAATATGAAGAAGACATGGAGAAATTGACAACGTTTAACAGTACACAGATGCAGGTCGTCAATCTGATGGAAGGCGGGAAATACAAAGCGAAGATCGTGGAATGTGTGCTTCAAATGCTGGGAAAATACTTTGCTTATGAGCACATAGGTAAGGTCGACATATAACACTTACAATACACACTTCCATTGGAAATGCATAGTTCTTGAAAATGTCCTCGGTTTTTATGAGATAATTTTTATGTTAAGTACACAGCCAGAAAAAAATGATACTTATCACCCTAAAATGGTGATGACAGCATCACCCCAAAAAGGTGATGAGTTAGAGCCATCACCCTTTTCCATCATCCCCTTGAAAGGGTAATAGCTATCACCTTAAAAGGGTGATAGCCATCACCCTAAAAGGGTGATCAGCAATGAGTGCAAATCTTTAGGTTATCATCCTAAAAGGATCATCACCCTGAAAGGGTGACGACCTGGGCCATCACCCTAAACGGGTGACGACATTGGCCATCACCCTTTTTCATCACCTTTAAAGGGTGATGAACAGACATCATGACCATAAAAAGTTGATGGGCCATCACCCTTTTTCTGGCTGTGTATATTTTATTGTTCAATAGAAAACCTTTCTTGTGTTTGTTGGGGAAGGAAAGAGCAGAAAAGGTACTATCGTTCATTCACTTGTTATTAACCATTATCACACTGACTTATATTTCCCCAGGTCCCGGTATGAGAGCTGTCCTGAAAATGGTCCATCTTCATACAGTACAGGTAGGATTTGATGAGATGTGTGGACGAACACAATGCTATGGTTCTCTGTTTTGGTCAAGCTTGCGTCGCGTTCAGGCGAATTTTAGCATCTCGCCGGACACCTATTCTTGCGTGGCGAGTCGCAACTTTGTCATTTCTTAATAATTGTAATATCTCGCCACTCGCCACGCTACGATGAACGCGGCGAGTTTGGTCCTATCATTCAGTACGATGAAACTGGCGACTTGTTACTTGTCATAAACGATAATAGAAAAAAAACGTAACAGAAAACTTTTGTGAAGTAAGGGATTAACAATCAAATATTTGTTTACAATACTAAAATCATATACAAATTAAGTAAGGTTGATACAACAAATAAATGAGAAATATAGTCTTACTGTACAATGCTATACCAGTGTATATTTCACAGTCCGTGTTGACGTGCAAATCTCTATACAGTCCGTGCCGACGCGCAGAAATCGCGTTCCTGTATTTTAATAGTCCAACCCCGCTCAGCCGTTTACAGTTCCAGTAAATGGTCCAATCTCCGACAGTTCAATCACGCAGATAACACAGCGCCAAGAGTCAATTCACAGGAATATACAATCCAGCAGTCCGTAATTTCAGACAAAGGTAAGACAGTATAATGCACCCACAGAAAAGCCGTTTGAATTCCCTCCCCGATCACTGAACGCTAGGCTATTTATACTCTATTCGAGATCATTCCACAACATAAAGCATTGACGTATGATCTGACCCAGTACATTCTACCAAATCAAGAAGCCTCTCGAATATGCATTACGTCATCTGGCTTAGATAATCTTCTAGAAAGATCGACGTGATTAACCCACGTAAACAAGCTTGCATATCTCTATTATTCGAGAAATATCCACAGAGTCTAATTATAATACCCTGACATACTCACGGGAAATTTAGCTGTCAGTCGGCATTCTGTGTTTTTTGGGGGGAAGGAAAGGTTTGTATTCCGTATTCCGTTGGAGGCGAGGTATTGTGAGAGAGGAAATGAGTGCGGTTTCGGTGTCGTTGTCAGGTTAAGTTTTTTGTTGATCTCTGAATTGTACCCCATATATGTGTAATGAACTGATTTTTTATTCATTCATTTAATTAACTATTTATCGTGTTTAGATTCTCAGGCCGTCACTGAGAGCACGATGATACCAGTCTGTGGGATAAGGATATCTCAAAGTATTACACACGAAAAGAGATATATACAGAAAATACGAACTCTACAAACTATTCCTTTTCTTTGTGATACAGACACAACACACTGAGGACCACATACGGGCCAGAAAAACATAATACGGATGAAGATAAGCGCCCTGGGTGACAACGCCCAAGAAGAGAACCGCCGGAAACAGAATTCTTAGCCGTAAACAAGACCGGACCCGTTAACCTTGAGATGTCATCGAACTCACGGTTGTCTACTTGCGTGGCAAATGGTGAGGTTCTAAAAGTCGTAACGCGACGCAAGCATATGGCCCAGATATTATACCATACAATGCAACGTATTAGCTTTTATTGAATTCTTCCTTTCATTATGTGATATTCCGGACTGACGATACTCTAATATCTTCAGAATAGAACAATTTGCAGATTCTATATTAATTTATGTTTGAATAAACATGATAGTAGCATATATAGGGCAAATCTTCGCATATTATGTGAGAAAAGATAGAGTGAAAATGCAGCGCAAGTCATGTATATAGGGGAATGATCTAGCGACCTTGGATACGGGTCAATGACTGTCTTTTGTGTTAAATGCCGTCAATTTCATCTGACGACGATACAGCTCACCAATCCCCAGTGTACGAGTTGTCACAGCGACACAGTTCACCAATTACTAATATTCGAGTTGTCAGAGCATTTCCACCATAGCTCTCTAGATTTGTATCTAATACCGTGACAGTGGTGCTAGGGACGGTGTGGTCATGTCATCCAAGTTGCCATATGAACAGGAACAATAAAAGCGTGCCTGAGATACAACACATATCACGAATCCTTAGATTCTTGGTATGTGTTTTAGGATAGGTTAACCAGAAGACTATACTGTGAAGTCATGTGGCTCTGTCAGTATGTCGGCACCTCTTCCCACTTCCCTTATGTGTGTTGTATTTGACAATTCACACGGCATCCACCTCGCTTCCACCTCATTTACCGATATTGTTTACTCACGCATTTCACCTACACAGTGTGTGGAAATTTGTCGTTTATATTATGTGTTGATATGTTTATTTCTTGTTGTGAATGTTTTTGTTCAACCCATTTCAGGTACCATCTCGGGGCACTGTGGAAAATATGGCCAAAATCCGACTTCCCTTGGCTCATTTAAATTTGGCGATGGATTTCAGACAAGAAGAAAATCTGACAATGTATTCAGACGAAACCAAGAAAAAGGGCCAAAAATTTCAGTCCTACGTCGTTACATCAGCGGATCCAGCAGACGAAGATACTTGGAGTTCGTGAAAGGCAGATAAATCCGCTACAGCAAATCTGCAGACACTGAAACAAATTACCGAAGATCTTGACAGAGCGGACTCCAAGTCTCAGGTCGGTAAAAACATCATCGCTCACATAAAAGATACCATGTCGGACAGGGCCGCAACAGAAAAATGATCTTCTTCGCCAGTATCGGAACAGTGTGCTTCCCCAGATCCTACCCAACTGGGCCTCTTTACTTATGAATGAGAAGCAGAAAATCAGTAAGTTGTACAATTTCTTTTGTGGTCTCCATCTTCTTGTGAACGCAGCTGAAACCTGCAACGAAACGCTGAAAGTATTCGAGAAGAATTACAGAAATCTTCACAACATCGTATCACGAGCCCCCTCACCATTCTGTGGAAGACAAAGCGTAACAGTGCATCTCGTCAGGGCAGCATTGCAAAGCCTTTTCCCCTGGAGGAGAAGAAAAAGTGGGTATTATGGTGAAGCATCGGTATTTCTACGGGCTAAAGTTTAGACAAATGTTCTGACAAACTTCAAGGGGAACAGAGTCAGTATCGTGTCCCATAATGCTGGTCTTTTATACCGCCAGGAAGGATATCTGGCAAACGTCCTAGAGAACTGTCATGGAACAAAGAATCAGCTTCTCGCTCCAGTTTTGACAGGCCTAAAAACCCACTTCATGATGGCCGGCTGTAGGGCACTGGGTATACTCAACAAACGCCTGACCAAACCGTTGTAGAATATCATCGAAGGAGAGCGAAATATTCTACACATGAATTCGGTATACGGTATCCTCATCAACAACCTGACGAGAGCTTCTGGTCAGGCCGTCCTTGAAGGTAGTTTTGACCTGGTGCCCTGCAGCCCACTCGGTGACGAAGCGGAGCCTGTTGAAGTTGATGAAGTCGTAACATCACTGACCAAGCCGGCAGACAGCTGTCATCACTACTATTCAACTACTGAGAGATCTGATGAAAGACATTGCCGTAGCATTCAAACATCTCCTTCAAGATCAACTCCCAGGGGGTACAAATTATGAAAATCACCATCAGCCCATCCAGAATGTCAGTCAGCCAAAAAAACATAACAAACTTCCCGAAACTGTATTCGCTCAACTTGATTATCTCCACCAAATTAAACCCTCTGCCACCTCCAACACAAAATACGAAAGTACTATCCTCTTCAACTTCAACAAAGTAGGTACCTGGTTAGAAAACATGCCTCCCGAACAATTCCAACAGATCCTCACTAAAGCCAGCAGTCTCAGAAAGATCACGCACGCCCAGTGAACGTCACAGTATCATTCAGATACAAAAGCTTGCCAACTAAAGAAGAAACAAGAGGAGTTAGCTAGAAAACGTCAGCAGGAAATTGAAGAAAGGGTCAAATTGACAGAGGACATCGTTTATCACGGGCTCTGGCAGAGTGAAACTGAGGTTGACAACCGCATCAAATCATATCGAACACAAGCACAAAAAGTTAACATACAGATGAACTTTCGTAAAAAAATCCTCCAGCAGATTCCATCATCCATTGAGCTATTCAAATTTCCGACCAACAAAATTCCAAAAATTCTCACTGAACTGCAATCTGACCTCATCACCATCATACAGGAAGCTGCATCTCAACCCTAGACACCCCCATCGCAATACGTCAATAAGAGGGTGCTACACAAGTTCGCGGAGAATGGAAAAGACGTTTTCTACGAGGGTCGTGTCATCTCCCAAGTTCCGGGCTTTGAGCAGTGGTTTAATATGGTATACAAGTCTGAACCTGACACTGTCTACACCTATAAGCTGCAAGAGGACATTGACAGAGAAGACATAAGAGTCTTACATTGAATGAAGGTGAGGGCAAACTTAGTATCGTAATTATATGATTAAAATTATCCGGATACATCACATTCACAGATCGTCAAGTTACGCGCGATGCGCCTGACTGAAGATGGCCGCACAGCGCAGCACTTAATCCTATTAAAAATATGACTAGCATTCTCCGTCAGAAACGTCTTTTCTCTATAATTTCAAGGCTCTGGGATTCGCTAAGATATATAACGAGGCTCTTCAATTTTATAGGACAAATAAACAAATTGTAATACCTCAACGCCAGAGCACAGCACCTTTGCCAATTTTCAACATGTACAAAATCCTTTCAACAAACTGACGATAATCTGTTGTGCATAAAATCATTAATTGGACTGAAAGGGCCAGTATCTAATCTTTAACATACAATTAGAACCAAAAGAACATTATTGCATGGCGACAATTAAGTCAATCCGATAACTTCATTGTTGAAGGATTGAGTTGAACGTTGTGCAATTCTAGGATTGCTGCATATGTACTTTCGGTTCTGAATGTATCCCCCAAAGTGAATTTAATTATTCCTTCCAGTGTGTCCGCATATAAGTTGCTAAACATGTCTGGTTTCAGAATATTGACCAAATATTTTCAATAAAAGAACAAGATTTTCATTTTCTGTGTTGGTTGATTTCAGTTCTGTTCGGCTGTAACTGTTCCCCTGGGAGGAAGAATTCCATAGGAAGGTTCTTTCCGACAACAGATGGAGGATTCTTGGCATGCACAGTTTTAACTAGTTGAAGGTGAATATGCTGTTCAATTTCTATTTTTCCTGTCATCATGGAGGAATATAAGTTACTAACATGAGTCTATTTTTTATATCGACCAAAAACGTCCAATTAAACAATATGATTTTCATTTCCTGTATTGGTTGATTTCAGTTCTTTTCAGCTGTAACTGTTTCCCTGGTAGGAAGAATTTCATAGGAAGGATCTTTCCGACAACAGATGGAGGATTCTTCGCATGCACAGTTTTAATTAGTTGACGGTGAATATATTTGTCCTTTATCGGAAGCGCATTTGCTCTCTCTCTGCATATCTTGTCAATTGTATACGGCCCTCTTACTCTTTTCGCCATGATTACTTCCCCAGCACCGAGTTTACAAATCCCGCTTACAGAGGAAGGGGCTCCTGGAACTCACTCGAGAAGACATGTTAAATACAGGAACAGCACGCTGTGTACCAGGATTTGAAAGTGCATAAATAAGTCTGTAAATGGACTATGGCAATATTGATAGGTTGAACGAATCAAGGAAGGACTGTGCTAACACAGGTGTGTTTTATTTCTTCAAATTCAAAAAATAATTTCCAACCCATTGAGTACCTAATGACAGAAAATTTGTTGTTGTTGTTGTTAACGTATTCTTGTTCACATTCGCCACAAACTTAGTGAAATATCCCAAATCGGATATATAAGTTTATCCCATATTGGATATATTTGCCCAACTGGGATATTATAACCCAGTTAGTCCTTTGCTCTGACCTCGTAAATCAGTTACCTGAAGTCCGGTGATAAACTTGTACAACCACGTGTTGTTGTTTTCGGCAGAGTACATTCAATGTCATGAATAGCCACATTATAAAGAGATCACACATGTGGGAAGTACCAAAGTGTATATAGTTCATCTGTATCCCACTGATATAAAACTAAACCCCATAATGGAGGTCAAAATTCACTTCAGTCTCTCTCTCATAAACACCACACATCCGTTCAGCGCTGCTGATTTCCTAAAAACTGACCGATCAACGCTGTGATTGATTTTATAAGTGTCGAGAGGCATGACTAATCGAGGTCGAATCACATCAGGTCTTCAAACTCGACCTCCAACCACAAACCGTTCGAGTTACTGTCATATATACAATGTCCTGCATGTAAGACCAAGCGCACCAGGCAGAATCAGCGAGTTCATCATTTACAATGTTAAATTCACGTCGTCTTAAATGGTACACTATCGTGACATCATCGTCACGAAAATTTCTCGCCTTGTAGCACAGGTACTGTGTTGACAGTTAAACTAGTGTCGGCGTTAAAACTATGGCCTTTGTGAGTGGGTGTGTTTTAAGTAGCGGAATGTCCTCGTAACTCCTTAAAAACAATGGACCTTGGCTCCATTAGTTTTTAGAAATGGAGAGTTACTCGGACATTTCCCTCTACATATACATTTGGAATTGGTGCTACTGTCATACGAAATAGGTCGTATGAACCCATGTACTTCAAGATCCTCATGGTAATCATGTGAACAGTCACAATCAAAGCGTGACTGAGATACATCTTTTTTTAGATGACGACTCTATAACGAATATTATGGATTAAGAATACTGATCAGCGATACGGATTTGATATGTTTGGAACATCATGATGTCTTGCCGGCATCATTGAAAACTGTTGACCGCTTCTCTCTTGCAGGAAACAAGCCTATGTTTATGTATACTATGATTGTCTTTTTGAATTTGGTGCTAATACTGTTATATGGAAAATGGAATAGGTCTTTGGATTATGGACGCGGATATTCTCTAATGGACGACGGCTGGATTATGAATGACGGACTAGACGCTTGTAATTTCGATTATTGGCTGAATATTGAACTTTGGATCTGGCGTGTGCATTCTTTAGCTCTACTACATACAAGAGATATCATTCATGGGATGTTTCTTTGTTTATAGAGTTGCTTGAATTTCTCATTAAAAATATCTATGTGAAATTTGGCAACACAATATATCAGCAGCATATAGGTATTCCAATGGGTACTAATTGTGCACCCCTGTTGGCTGACCTGTATCTGTTCTCTTATGAATATGACTATATGCAGGCGCTTTCAAAAACCGATCCATTCAAAGCCCGTTCCTTCTCATTCACCAAACGCTATATAGACGATCTTCTCGCTGTGGATAATCGCTATATAAATCACGCAGTGAAGGATATATATCCACCTTCACTGGATTTGAAGGAAACTACAGATAGCCCTACAGGCACATCATATTTAGATCTATATCTCTATAAAAATGAAGCGGGCATTCTCTCTCGTCGACTTTATGACAAAAGAGATGATTACAATTTCGACATCGTAAACTATCCCTTTCTGGACAGTAATATTCCAGTGGGACCTGCATATGGCGTATACATATCTCGCTTAGTAGCATTTGCTAGATCCTGTGTTAAATGTGACGATTTTAATCAACGTCACAAAACATTGTTGCAGAAACTTATAAAACAGGGCTATTCCACCAAGCGCCTCCACTCAAAGTTTCTCAAATTTGGCGATACATATCGCATGCTGATAGCAAAATACGAACGTAGCGTGCAAGATCTATGGCGCTACGTTTCGTAACTTGTGTCTAATTCCGCTTAACCCGGGGCTAGGGGCCGTATGAACCCATGTACTTCAAGATCCTCATGGTACTCATATGAACAGTCACAATCAAAGCGTGACTGAGATACATCATTCTTAGATGACGACTTTACAACGAATATTATGGATTAAGAATACTGATCAGCGATACGGATTTGATATTTTTGGAACATCATGATGTCTTGCCGGCATCATTGAAAACTGTTGACCGCTTCTCTCTTGCAGGAAACAAGCCTATGTTTATGTATACTATGATTGTCTTTTTGAATTAGGTGCTAATACTGTTATATGGAACATGGAATAGGTCTTTGGATTATGGATGCGGATATTCTCTAATGGACGACGGCTGGATTATGAATGACGGACTAGACGCTTGTAATTTGTAGTTTTATATCTCTGCCTATGCCTAATTACGTGTACAGTTGTATAGTTGCGGTAACTGTAGGCGGGAAGTCATTATAAACTATGGCTCTCTTCAGGTTGGCGTATCTGAAAAGCCTTGTTTTCCATTTTCGGCAATATTTTGTCTGGTAAAACATTAATGATCTCAAAATGCTTGATAAAGCGTATAATAAAATCAATGAATTCAAATAACTTAAGTTTAAATTATCTACTGTAAACTTGTAAAGCAATATTCACCTCGGTGAAGTGATGTACAAACATGCGCTGACTGCGGAAATCAAGAAGAGCAATCCACAACTCCAATTAGTATCGGTAACGTTCCTATTTGCAAAATCTCTCTAAGTCATTCCCATTTTGATGATCTTCCCGAGGCCACAAGTAGGACAATCGAACAGGAATATATCACTGAAGATGTAATTTTCTAGGGAACGGCACATGCGCAATATATGTGATATTAAATCATTGTGTTGATGGCAACCAATCCGACTACTGTAATTTGGCAGCCGGTAAACCGTTATTCGTGTAATCACGAATTAGGCCATGAGGGCTGCCGCTCGCAAACGAGCTAGACCTACTACAGAAACTATTTGATTTGAATAATATTTGCTTTTCGCTCTTCAACCACAGACTGAGAAAACTGTTTCAGTTGGATAAATTCAACGTGGATATTTGTATATGTTGATGTTTATACATCTGTGAACCTCATGTATGAATGTTTCACCGGATTCCAGAAATTTCAGAAGTACATGTTTATGAGGAGTACCACGAACCTTCCTATTGTCACTAAGAATTCTGTTACTCCAGTCAACAAAGAGTCCCATTGGAACACTTAAATTTTGATGAATCTAAATTACGCCGAATCCCAATATAAGCTACACCCGCAACTAACGTGGTTGTCTTAGGCCATAAATTTGGTAATGTGTACATTAATTGATGATAGTGGTTATCTGACCTCAGTTTTTATTTGTCCTTATATTTATTCATCGAATTCATTTTATCAGATCGTATTTCCTTTTAAGGGCATTGGTAGCACCCCGGTGAACGTTGTTTCAAACTGTTATAGGTTGAGAGAGATTTCGTTGGTCATCTTGGTCAGTCTGGGTTTTAATAATTTCACCCTCTGAAGTCGTCTTTATAATCTGCTAGTTTTTATCTTAACGCTCACTTCTCAACGACTCACGGAAAGTTCATTTTGATTTTTCGGTCAATTTTGTGTTACCCGTCCACCCTACTCTTACTATTTTGCAGCTTCCTGAGTGCCAAATAGGCTATTTAGAGGATGTACTACTTCACTTATTCAATAGATCGTCTATATAGCGTTGGGTGAATGAGAAGGAACGGGCTTTGAATGGATGGGTTTTTGAAAGCGCCTGCATATAGTCATATTCATAAGAGAACAGATACAGGTCAGCCAACAGGGGTGCGCAATTAGTACCCATTGGAATACCTATATGCTGCTGATATATTGTGTTGCTAAATTTCTCATAGATATTTTTAGTGAGAAATTCAAGCAACCCTATAAACAAAGAAACATCCCATGAATGATATCTCTTGTAGTAGTAGAGCTGAAGAATGCTTTATGGCTTCCGACATTAATATATCTACGATCAGTTTTCTTGAACACGGATACTATTAATGAACTTAGACGGTCAATAAGGTCCTGATGAGGGATTGTAGTATAGAGAGCCGAGAAATCTCATGTGGATACATATCTGTACGGTATGTGACCTTTAGCATCAAGTTCTTCCGTAAGACATTTTGAGCTTTTTAATATCCATATACATTCAACGCCAGAGTTTTTAGAAATAGTGGTGCAATACCTTTCCCAAAATGCTTTTACCTCCTGAACGGCCCTCGTCAATAGGTTTGAAAGAAGCTTGGTGTTGCAGCTTCTAGAACCAGCTATGAATCTAGCTTTGTATGGTGATTTATGCATTTTGAGAGTCCAGTATACTTTTGGTATGTCGTTACCTGCGAGTACTTCATTTCTGTTTTAGTTGAAAATAACCGATAATAGATTGGCACGAGCGACATGTGCTTCATTTGTTCGCCAACTGACCTTTTGTACATCGAATATGGCTTCTGTTTGGTTCTTCTCCTTACAGACAAGAAACGGTTCCAGCGACAACTAGTTGATAAATGGTGAAAGCATGTTTGGAGAAGCTCTTTATCTGTGAAAAACACATATGCATGACTACTGAAACACCATGAAAGTCAAGCCATTCATTTTAGCCATTCATGTTTGAACATCATCAAACTATGGCTTGGAATGATGGAATTGACTAATGGTGGCATCTTGTGTCTGGCTCGGGTTACCAGTTACGAAATGTAGACATACCATGCCTTACGTTTGGGAGAATATGTGGAGATTTCGATATGGTGCATGAACGTTTTGGGATTTCGATATGATGCATGAACGTTTCTGGATAATATATATCTGGCATTCGCGTTCCTATTATATGGAAACAAGCATATAGCGCTTATTTATTATAGGCCAAATTCTAAATGCAAACACCGAGGTACATGCAACACAGCACCAGATTGAGATTAAGATAAATTTCAATTCAGAAAAAAATCAATGAATGTATTTGACTTATTTGGGTGAAGCTCGGTCTGTCAGGTTGGTTAGGATTTAGGATGCAATACAGTTAGAACCGAATCCAAGTCAGGCACTTATGGAACCAGGTTGCGGAGTGACAGGTACAACGTACGTTGCGTAGTTACAGGCGACTGTATCGGATCCGGCACGAGTGCGAGTGTTTGGGGGCTTAAATTGTAGTGCCGTGGAGCGTAGCCTGGATGGAAGTAGGTTATACCCTAACGGAGCTGAAACAGAGAACTCCCAAATAAGGGAGAAGGTCGGCAGTTGCCATCGTGCAAACAGAACAAAAAACAAATCATTGATATAAATATAGATGTATGTACCATAAGCATGAATGTGATAAACGCATGTTAAAGGTGATAAAACGATATTATTAACTGTAGATCAAAGAATCCTTAGGCCTAACTAGCAAGTATATGGTCCATTGTTAATTCCTATCACGTTTTTTCTGCCAAAAGAAGTTCGAGTTTAGGCACTACATGACGAACATGTATAGGAAGTCTCAGATTGTCAGTTTGGCTGCACATATTTACAAGTATACACATTAACGCATTGCATTAATAATACAATCCAATATTAAAATTCAGTCACCCCTAATTCAAGGGCAGCAATTGTAATAAGTTTATCATGCAGACACTAAAAACATTGAAATCAAGAACAATCTAGAGTAACTGATCGGATTAGTTACTGTAGACACATGTGTTTATTGAGTAGCCTTTGGAGTCTTCAGATCAATGTTAACATACCGGAAGTAACAATCAGAGGACCATCGACTCAGAGTCTTGATCGGATTGTCCTCGACCTGAGAGGCTTTATTTAGTTTCGCTTTATATTATAGGCCAAATCCTGAATTCAAAGATCAAGATTTAAGTATGTTCGTGTAGATAGACGTTTCGATGTTACAGGTAAATAAATCCCTTTACGTACACATTTATTTGCTATAATTGTGTTGCTGTGTCCAGCGGTGAAGGTTCAAACGGATGTCTGTCAATCACCTCCTCAGATAGGGTCCAACCCTTACCCTGAGGTCTGTCATTTTCTTCTAATTTCGTGACAACACAGGAAGTCATAGAACATTACAACAAGAACAAAGGGCTAGACACGTCTGGAAATATCAAATAATAGGTTTCATTAACAGCTCGAGGACATCCTGGAAATTGCTTCTCCGATCACCCATCATTATTTACATGTATTCATTCGTGACTAAACATTGACATAATAGGTCATGAACAAGCAAATATAATCCGTATCTTTTGAAGTATGCCTTTATCGGGTGAGTCGACTAAAAGTGATAGAAAGAAATTATTTTGCACTGTTTCCCATGGACACCATTAACAAGGCAAGATCTGGTTGGAGAAATTCTGCTTCCCAATCAAAGCATCAAAGAAGCAAATCTGGAGGTGACTATTCGGTCCGTTAATTCGCTATCAGCTAGGTGAGCTTCCGGCATTATCTGGGACCGCCATCTTTGTCATGAAAACGAGGGAAAAGATCTAACAAACTGATTCATCTCTTCATCGGCAACTCTTGCAGAATGACACATATATATTTCTGAAACCACCTTCTAATCATTTGTTGTTGACACTAAAAGTAATTTTGACGTATGCCATAAAGAGGTAATATTAATGGGTCCATGTTGGAAAATTTGGAACTTAATGATGTATTTTTATATTAAACAAACCAAAGGTCAATATTCTGATTACATATTTGAAAACATCAGAGGAATGACCCCTATGATTATTTGTATCTGAACCACTCCTTTATTGTAGCTGTATATGTGCACATCTTCAATGAGCTGACCACATGGACACGAGTGTCGTCTTGACCGGTATTAAAAAAATGTTCAAGAGCAATGATGTAATAGGTTTTTGTGCAATTGTAAGTCGTTGTATTGGAAAATATAATAAATAGCTGTCCTCCACACATATAAAATTCGTACATATTTAAGTTACAGGTATTGCTTTGTGTATGTGGTAAATGTATTACAGGATTGTACATGTCTGTGTCTAAATATCTATTTATATTGTTACTTTTATATTTTTAATTGTGTTGGTCTGTTAAATAGTTGATACATTTTAGTTATTGCACCGACGTCAAATAAAATTTTGTGAATCTTGAAGTAGATGTGTATGCTTTCCATTAGGCTTTATTTGCAAGGCAATGAGTTAATAATAGACCTGCCAACTTGTTTTCCAGAATACATCTGTCCCTCTTTCTCCAACAATAAATACCTTCGTATTTGTAGACTGCTTTTCAAAATTCTGAGATAGTTCAATCAATAGAGAATGTTCTCGCATGCTGATAGCAAAATACGAGCGTAGCGTGCAAGATCTATGGCGTTACGTTTCGTAACTTGTGTCTAATTCCGCTTAACCCGGGGCTAGGGGCCGTCTGAACCCATGTACTTCAATATCCTCGTGGTACTTATATGAACAGTGACAATCAAAGCGTGACTGAGATACATCATTCTTTAGATGACGACTTTACAACGAATATTATGGATTAAGAATACTGATCAGCGATACGGATTTGATATTTTTGGAACATCATGATGTCCTGCCGGCATCATTGAAAACTTTTGACCGCTTCTCTCTTGCAGGAAACAAGCCTATGTTTATGTATACTATGATTGTCTTTTTAAATTTGGTGCTAATACTGTTATATGGAATAGGTCTTTGGATTATGGACGCGGATATTCTTTAATGGACGGCGGCTGAATTATGAATGACGGACCAGACGCTTGTAATTGCTAATAAGAATCGCAGAATTATAGAACTAGTTGAAAAATTTGACCTGCAATTTCAACATTCTGGCATTCATTTCCTTATGATATCATTTCGAAACTAGCATATACAGATTATATTTTATAGGCCATATTCTAAGCTTATCAAGATTTCTGTGTATTCTTTTGGTAGAGACGACAGACGGTCGATGTTACATGTAAAGATTTCTCTTTACGTACGCATTTATTTGAACTAGTGAAGGATCAAAAGGATGTCTGTCAATAGCCTCTCAGTCAGAGTCTAATCCCCTCCCTGGGGCATGTCACTTTCTTATCATTTTGTGACAAAATGCAGGAAATCGTTAATGTAGGAAATCGTTAATCATTACATTAATTACGAAGGGCCAGACAAGTCTGGCAGCATCAAAGAAGGGGTTTCATAACAGACCAAGGAATTCCTCGACACCACTTTATTGATCACCTATCATTTTTTGTCTATTAGTCAGTCAGTAAACATTGACATAGTAGGTCACGAACAAGCAAAATATAATCAGAATTCTTTTGAAGTGTGCCGAGATCGAGTGGTACAGGGGAATTCATTTGAATTGTCTCCATGGGCACTATATACATTATATATTTATGGATTACTGCATTTCTCCCCAAGACAAGGTCTGATCTAACACGTTGTTCCCCGTAGGCATTATAAACATTATATATTGATAGGTTACTGAATTTCGTCCCGAGGCAATGTCTTGTCCGACAAACACACCTTCCTAACCTAGCACCAAAGGAGCAAATCAGAAAGTGAGGATTCTCTGCTATAATTTGCTATCAGGAATCTATTAAAGATCTTCACTTGATCAAGGAGACGAAGGAATAAATCCGACCAACTGATTCATCTCTTTTGACGTGTTGCAGACAGTGATGTATTTTTTGATACTACCTTTCCACCATCTCTTCTTCAGATGAAAATTAGTTTTGTCATACAGTTTGAATCAGTATTAGAATGTCTGAGCGATAATAACGTATTTTGATGTGGCTACACGGATTCGCGACGTAATGCAACACGAAAGTTACCCGATGCCTCCAGGATCGCCAACATTGCATCTCCCAAGGACGGAACGTGATATCGCAATTTCTCAACTATGTGACAGTCACCTAAGTGCTGAGTGCGAAATATATGCTTATATGAAGTCAAGCTATATGCTTTAATCTGATATTTAATAACAAATGCACCTAGCATTATATTTCACACCACAGCGAAATATTAATCAAAAGTTTTTATTGTTCGGTAGTCCGATGTGAAGCGTGGCCATTCTTGCAAACTGTTCTCCTCACTGATGTATTGAGCAGAACAATTCTATTTATCTTGGAATACATCAAACATCAATTAAATAGATTTAAAAGCGCCAGAGTCACTAGGTTTTGGTAAATTTTTATAGAACTATATGCTGTGAAAAGATATATTGGTAAATCGCGGCTGATATCAACTCGCTCAGTTAGACGGTCGACATCTTCGTTTACCCTTGTGTCAGATAATCTTTCAACTCAGGTACGGTTCATGAGACCCTGACAGGGCTAAATGGAGAGCCGCGAAGCAGAACGTAACAAATTCCTGGTAGAGCTTGGCTATATCTATGACGTCACTGTGTCGTCATCAAAGCAAATAGCGTAAGTTCGTGTTTTCCATGTACGCGTCAGATATGGAGTATAGAAGGTTTCATCTCTGTATCTCCGATGGTGTCAAAGATTACCTGAGTTACATTACTTCCTTCATGCTAGTCCATACCACCCAGGAAAGATACACGTGACTGTGGTTATTTAGCGATTTTGAATCAGCAAAGTCGGATTCAGAATTATTTCTTGCAGAATTTTAAGTTACTATTGAGTGAGATTATGTATCACAAAACGAAACTATGAGATGTAAATTCATAGAATATTTGGGGTTATTTATCATTTCAGCACACATGGAAGTGAGGACAACATGCCAAATCAGTACAGGATGCGTATATTTCAGTACGCGTGGGTGATTACAAATGTACAAGTACATTGAAAATTGACACCAAGAGCTCTTTTCGTTGAAAGCATATTTTTCGGACGGTCATTATAGGCCTACTTCCAGAGCTTGGGTGTAACACACCCTGGCTAAACTGCCAGGGACAGTAATAATGACAGTAATATAAAGCAGAAATTATCACTTTTATGGGAGATTATAGCGAGACGGTTTTAGATTAGCTTGTGTAGTATTATAGGCAATAAGACAAACATTTAAAGCGAAGAGTTAACAGTGTTTATTGATACGAGCTAGATTATCATCATGAGAATAGTATTAAAAATATCTAAATATTATAACTCATTTGGATCAGTTACAAAAATACCATATGTACATTACCAGTGTATGCAATTGTCAGCAACACAATCACGGAAACAACCTGTAAAGGAGAGAGAAAGACAGGAAATCTATAAAGCAAAGAAAATATATCAAATATGAGAAGACACTAACACGTACATATTTTGGACTCGACTTGAAAATTCATTTGTATAAAGAATAATGGAGAGTGATTAGGTTGTTATCTATAGAACATCATATTGACGCGGAAATTCTTTTACAGACGGCGACTGAATATTGAATGCCGGATCTGACGCTTGCTATTTCTCAACCGTACTATATATATATATTTATGACATTTCAGAAGGAATCGTGGGGTTTTGATTGGTTAATTACGCTAGTGCATTGGATCATATGACATATTTCAGTTGGCCTCAGTTGTCATGCCAATTAAATGCCAACACAGTCAGGGAACAAGTGTGCCACTGGAACAAGTTATTTGATTGTAATTATGTAATAATTTGCAGATGAAGATAAGAAATGAATTATCATATGGAGCTTTATATTCCACATGAACAGGAAAAAGAGACAGAAATAAAAAACGAAGAAAAAGACTCTTCAATTTAATAATTTCGTTGAAACTACTTATCCGTGTTTAATACCCTTTGGTTATCATGCTCTCCGTTTAAATAGAGCTAGGAATCTAATGTTAAATTTATTGGTGAATTAACGATTCCTGTAGAGGTTACTTACTTATCGTGACACTATTTGATAGATCTACTTGCTAGCAGATTAACAATATGGTGTCTAACTTCAAAACCTGTAATCGTGTTTCTCGAGTTCTGGATCTGACTTGCTACACCACAGTAAAATATCCGGTCACAACTTTCCTTCATACGCTTGGATCTCCGTGGAGCAGCATATGTCTGCGTACTAACGAACATGCCGACTTTACGGTGCATACATTTGTGTACGTTGCCGTATTTGTTGTTGTTGTTGCTTTTAAGGTACGAAACTCAATATAAAATGTCCACAAATATGTTGAATCGTTGTACGTTGTGTGAAATCAATACTACCAATCTTTAAAGCAACACTGTAGACAGACTTTAATACGGTGCGGAAGCTCTGTCTGCATTGATTCGAAAATAAAGTATTCACTAAGGTCGGCTGTTGAATATTGACAAATAATCCCTCGAAATTGCAGGTAAGTAGATGCCCAGCACACTTCCCGATTGTTGATCTACCAGGTGCTCTCGTGTTCCGTTTTGAAATGACAAATTAACATGATATCCGAATGTCAACAAACCGGAATATGGAAAAATATATCAGATGGGAGTACGGCCCATCCATTGAAATAACTTGGGGTCGTAGGGTCTAATTATTTGAAGGATCCATTAAGTGCTAGAATGCGTGTTTCACGAAGTTATTTCTAATTCTAGAGCACGCCACTGTGACACCAACCGATGCTAAATATTGCAAAGGAAACGGAACCCTTCATTTTTTAAATACCAAAGCTAACAAACCTCGTGATGATTGCGAGCAGTTATATTGCCGCCAAACACTCAACGCCCTAGGCGCTGTCTACTTTTATTGACGAACGACTTGCGCTGACCGTTTTATAGTCAAACGATTTGTAATAAACAAAACTGAGTCGGTGTACTTGAACAATCAACTCGTCACAATATCGCGTCGATATAATCTTTCACAACCAACATCTGTTCGGACAATTCTAACGTTATACGCAGCTATGAAAACAGTTGCCCTTCGAGTTGAATTTCATTAACTCCTATTATCCCTGACATATTTACTGAAGGCGATCAGTTCCGAACAGAAGGCAGTTGCATGAATAAAGGCGCCAGGAATAATGGGTAAATTCAAAATGCATATGAACAGCTGAATATAGCGGAACGCATACGAACATTTTGGAGCGATATGTTATTAAAGGGGAATCAAAATGAAAAAAAGACAAGATAAGGTATACGAGATCGACACCTTTATTGTGAGAAATTGAGTTTTTGTTTGAAAAAAAATTCCTGTTCATTGCCGAGATACTGTACTTCAAATTTTACTTGGTATGCAAATGAGCTTTGATGAAATATTTTGATAGGATTCTGATTCATTTGCGTTCCAGCAACATTGTGCTACTGTTACATGCAACTGATTGTCACATTTGCGACTTGAGTATCGAGTAATTTCGCGTGGAGATTGTTACCATTTTTTTTTATTACTCGAAAGGGTGTACAATATAAAGGATATGGTTATATTTCTGGAAAAGGATTATCTTCAGCTGGTAACAGAAACCGACTTTGATAGTCGGCATAATGCCTAGTGTAGCTCTGAAAATATTGTGACATGATCTTCAAAACTTTGACACTCGAAGACATTCTTGAGTCATATAATAACCCTAGCTCGTGTGGGTTCTTCTTTAAATGTTGTTTTTAAACGTCAGTCGCATTTTAAAAATATCCGTACATTGTAATTAGACATGGTCATATCTAAGAAGCAGATATAATTCGCATTGAATATATAACAACGGTAAAATTACTGCTGTGTTGTGATAAATTAGTCAATGCTGGTATTATTACATTTGATCGATTTTCTGTCATATTTATAGTCCCAGACTGAAAGACTAAAACCACTATAGTCATAATTCGGGTTATTCTCGTGATTAACTTGAGCTAACAGTTGGACTTAAAATTAGCCTTTATCATCGTACATATTCAGACCCCGAAACTATCTATGGACTTTAATATATTAACGCATGAACATTAATGTGTTAAACCATGATCCTTAATATATTAACCCACAGACATTAAAATATTAACTCATTGATTTTTATATATTAGCACATGTTAATGTCATATATTACCCATGACAATAATATATAAACCTATGAACATATGTTAACTCATGGATATTAATTTATTACCCATGAACCATAAAATATTAATCCATGGATATTATTAAATTAACCCTCAGCCATATTAATGGAAATTAATTCAGGCATGAACATTAATTATATTAACGCACGTAAATTAACATAATAACCCATGGACAGGAATATATTAACCAATGGACATTAAAATATTTCCCATGAAACTGGGATTTTAATATATTAATCCATGGACACTAATACATTACCCATGAAACCTAATATATTAATCCATGGACAATATCACCATAGGGGTCACTTTTGGTTGTTGTGATTTCTTTTAGAAATAGGCATTCAGTATTTCTGTCTTTGGAGTCATTCGACCCCTGGTCAGTACGCCGGCATTGTTTTCTACCACCCTTTCAATGTTGCTTTTAATTGTTGCCTGAATATGGTGAGATTCTGCTGGTGGACATTTCGTCTCCGAGGCTTGCCCTCTGTACAAGTTGTTGTGGTTGTAGATTTGTAACTTGTAAATATGGTGGAGAATGAAGCGCAATCTGTCACACTAGCTTTTCCTTAATAGCTTGCAAATTGTCCAACTTATTAGTAATCAAGTTAACAAATGTTGACAACATTATCACGGATATATGTTACTAGTGAGTCTAATTGCAACTGAAAAAATATAATTTGCAACTGGGCTGGACGTGCTATATGTTCACAAAAACTGAATTTCTGCTAAAGAACAAAAGAAAAGAAAATGATGCAATCCTCATACACAATAACACATTTTTTGGACGACTGACTCGTCCTTTTGGTGTTTTTAACGTGTACATTGATGATCCCAATTTTAACACCACTGTTCTCTAAATATACGAATTTGTTCTTGAATACAGGTATTCAACATAGGTGTTTCGGTGTTCAGCGCCATTATAATTTGAAGAGCAGCGTGCACATTTAGAATACCACTAATTGAAAGAAACAAACCTAATGTTGAACACTGTTATTCTTATTTACACAAAATACCAAACGAGTGTTCTAAAACTGTTACAATGGAACACCTTTTGTTGTTTTAAAATCGAAAACATTTTCGTGTTCTGGTTTTGGGTCAACGCAATTTGAACGCCAGTATTCATCATGTTTAGAAAGATTTTGAGCACTTTTGTTCTTATTTATTCGAGAAAACCAAAAAGAGTGTTCACAAACTATTACATTAGAACAACCTCTGTTTAGTGCGTATAGTAGAACTATACTTAGCATAATTTGCAGATTAGCTACATTCCTGATTTATTTTAGAATCGCGGAGTGCGAACTTGTAAAAGTCTATGAAACACAGCAGCCTGCAGGAAACAATCTTTGGTTTTGCTTTCATTATCGAGTCGTCTTCTACGGTCTTCACATGGGTTGCGTGTAATATGGGTAGGACAAGGAAATGAAAGATGTACAAGTCCCAAAGCTCTTTTCGTTTAATCAGTGAGCATCGGCTATCTGAAAGAAAATCCTAATCTTATTAGGAATCTGTCTGATCAGATTGGAGTCATTTTAACCAGGAAAAATTCCGACGAGGAGATATAACCTAATCTGGTGGGATATGAAATTGCACATCGGGTTAAATAGACACCGGATAATTATCCCTTTCGAAAACTTGACCCCAGAACTTTTAACACGACTTGTGGTTCTGTAAATCCCTTCTCCTAAAATGTAATCTTAAAACATTTCGAGGAATTTCGTGATATATATATAAAAAACTCGTTATGTGAGCACGGCGCATAATGCGAGTCCGTCGTCAGGATTTCCTGAAGAGGAAAGACTGCAAACACATTACTCACTCCCCTCATTCCACCCTGTACTCGCTGAAAATAATATCATTTCATTTCTTATGGACGCGATTGAATTATGTAAACGCACGCATGTGAATGACCTTATCTCTTGCTAAACAATACGATGGAAAGCCTTCAGCGAACTTCGTATAAAATAAATATCCTGCATTTTCGCAATATGTAGCAATAATATATAGTTAAAACGGATGAGTCAGTAATAAATGACAACCATAGGACTTTCCACAAAGACACCAGAAGCAGCAAATAAGTATGTTAAGCATCCTGCTTTTAATATCAAACAGAGCAGCGGCA
Organism: Hanleya hanleyi; assembly: GCA_036873755.1. Classification (NCBI taxonomy): domain Eukaryota; kingdom Metazoa; phylum Mollusca; class Polyplacophora; order Lepidopleurida; family Hanleyidae; genus Hanleya; species Hanleya hanleyi. The sequence goes on along the minus strand of JAVTVY010040519.1, from coordinate 103,384 downwards.
TGGAAGTTCAAAATAGATGGCGGCCTGTGGTGGATATTACGCCTGCATAACGCGCAATTAGAGTAATATTTTGTCTTGAAAATACCAGAATGTCTGTATGTAAACAGCTTGTGATGAATACGAAAATTTAAGGATTTGATGCTAAATTTAATTACGGCGAATTGACCCTGCCACGATCATTTTATTGGAAAGTGGATAAAATGTGTTCTGTACATAACTTATCTGCTGGTTACGAAAATGAAGACGGTCGAGTCACGAGGCGGAACAAATTATAGCGGTCGTGTTTCCATTTGTAGGATGTCATTCCAATCATCGTAGTCCCTCAGAGTCCACAACGGAGAGAAATTAAACGGGATGAGTCCAATAAACATGCTAATATTCTGTTTTAGGGACGACAGCAAATACTCCAAAATATGCCTTATCGGAGAACAAATTGCGTGCTGTACGTTAGCAGACTATAAATCGAGACACTTGTCAACACGATATCTCACCACGATCGTTGACATTCACAGACTAATCGTAAACGAACTAAAAAAATGGTTCATTGTAGAATCCATTTCCATTCCGCTGTTCATACACAGACAGGGTCAATGAACTGCTTGATTTGAAGGAATCTGGAAGGGTGAAATGTTCATGTGTACTTTTATTCCGTTCAATGAAACGTACATTCTTATTAAGGTCGGCGCGAAACGCCTGAAACTATTGAAATCGACCTGACCAAATCCAGAAAATTCTTCTTCTGCTGCCCCGTGTTCGCTAATTTTCGAGAGAATAAAGCAGAATTCAGGTTGAAAGTGACGTTTGAATGTAGAGGATGTAAAAATCTAGGGACAGTTTATATTTTCGGTGATGTCAGATAAGCAGAAGTGTACATTTCGAGCCAAACTTGTAGACAATTGCCTCCAAGATTTTTGTATATTTTTGTCGGACATCTCAGAAAGTCTCGGAACTTTTCGCTATATGCACAATGTACTGTATATATTGCTTCATCTGATGCACAGAACTGACACGCCTCCAGAAAATCCTGAAGCGAGTCATTGTGAGCAGAAAGAGAAATCAAAATGCATCCGCATTCACATCAGGAATGGCTAACTCAGGGACTTGCTTTCTCTTTTGTCAACCTGATCATCAGTTCCATGGCCATTTTAATCATATCCTCCATCAACAGCGGAAGAAATATACTGATTTTATGCCTTGAAATGGTGTTTGTCGAGCCATGATGTGCGGACATGCCAACTCAGTTCTATTTTTCCAAGTCAGTGGCGGACTCATTCCGACAGCAGAAAATCCCCAAATTCGCCGTTATTCTTGTAGATCTACTACAAATTATTCCTCATCGTAACAAAGAGCCGAGAGTCAAATTAATTATCAAATTAACAAGTAAATGGAAGATAACCCTTCAAATATTGTAATTTTTTTTTACAAATAGAGTGCTCAAAATTACATCTATTATAATAACAACATCATCCATTGCACGATGTCTGTGTCCCACTTCGGAGGGAACGAGTTTCGGAAACAATTTTTCTCACAGCAGTGAACTTTCGCACATCACACAGTCTGAATAAAATAAGACTCAACTGTCGTTCGCTACAGCTCAGCGACATTTAGGTCTAATTTTGATCAGACTGCACATCATCTGAAAAGGATTGGTGTATTCTCATCTTGAAATCCAACCAAATCGTGGGTCAAATTAACAAAAACGAATTTTTCGCTGACAATTTCGCATATTGAATTTTGACGTCGTCTCAATGTTCCGACATTGTAATCCAATCTCATTGTGCTTTGATAATAACATTCGAGATATGGGAAATTTTCTTTCATTCTGAAGAGATTTCCGTGAAATTTACGTACAACTTACATAGAAATGCTATGCGGAATTTCACTGCTCTTAGAAAAGATGGTTCTGATATTTTGCCAAAAACCCCGTTCCCTCGAAATGCGAAACAGACAGACAGACAGACACTAATTTCAAATTGCTCAAATCACAGGACCTAGAGTCTGGTAGAAATGACTAGTTTCAAATTAATTTTACATTTCATTTTCTGCTGTATTTGATGTGAATGAGAAATTTCTCTTCATATTTATTGTAACATGTCAAGTGAAAATTGTGTACTGCAGGTTTGTGATAAAAGAAAACAATCCGGAATCAAACGAATTAATTTCCTTGTCCAATACAAGTCAATAATGAGTAAAAATATTGTTTTAGGCAATATTCATGGAACCAGGCTTTCGCCCATCCTAAATTTCAGACATGTTTTGGAAATTTATCCCGAGAAGGACTGTAAGATCCAAAAGCTTTGATTTTTTCGAACTTCATTTCTACCCCAGAAGATGTATGGCGGCTGATCATTTTTTTGTTTATAGCCCGTGTCGCTTAGATTCCTGCTTAGAGAATACAAGCGTCTAGTCCGTCATTCATAATTCAGCCGTCGTCCATTAAAGAATATCCGCGTCCATAATCCAAAGACCTATTCCATATCCATATAACAGTATTAGCACCAAATTCAAAAAAGACAATCATAGTATACATAAACATAGGCTAGTTTCCTGCAAGAGAGAAGCGGTCAACAGTTTTCAAAGATGCCGACAAGACATCATGATGTTCCAAAAATATAAAATCCGTATCGCTGATCAGTATTCTTAATCCATAATAATCGTTCTAAAGTCGTTATCTATAGAATGGTGTATCTCAGTCACGCTTTGATTGTCACTGTTTATATGAGTACCATGAGGATCTTGAAGTACATGGGTTCATACGGCCCCTAGCCCCGGGTTAAGCGGAATTAGACACAAGTTACGAAACGTAACGCCATAGATCTTGCACGCTACGTTCGTATTTTGCTATCAGCATGCGATATGTATCGCGAAATTTGAGAAACTTTGAGTGGAGGCGCTTGGTGGAATAGCCCTGTTTTATAAGTTTCTGCAACAATGTTTTGTGACGTTGATTAAAATCATCACATTTAACACAGGATCTAGCAAATGCTACTAAGCGAGATATGTATACGCCATATGCAGGTCCCACTGGAATATTACTATCCAGAAAGGGATAGTTTACGATGTCGAAATTGTAATCATCTCTTTTGTCATAAAGTCGACGAGAGAGAATGCCCGCTTCATTTTTATAGAGATAGAGATCTAAATAAGATGTGCCTGTAGGGCTATCTGTAGTTTCCTTCAAATCCAGTGAAGGTGGATATATATCCTTCACTGCGTCATTTATATAGCGATTATCCACAGCGAGAAGATCGTCTATATAGCGTTTGGTGAATGAGAAGGAACGGGCTTTGAATGGATCGGTTTTTGAAGCGCCTGCATATAGTCATATTCATAAGAGAACAGATACAGGTCAGCCAACAGGGGTGCGCAATTGGTACCCATTGGAATACCTATATGCTGTTGATATATTGTGTTGCCAAATTTCACATAGATATTTTTAATGAGAAATTCGATTCCATTCGAAATTTTTAACTCGATCTGGGATTGATCCCAGGACATCCCGCTTGCGAGGGAAAATTCTTAACACCATACTATAGCAGTGCGCTTTATTTTTCCCACCTCTAGCATATCGCTCCAATTTACCACTGAATGTTGGCACGTAATTATATCATCAGCCATGTACCATTTACATTGTACGTGAAATGCATATCCCCAAGTACGACGACCTTAAGTTTGTATTGCAATACAAATAAACTCTAACTCAAATCAAATCGAAGTCGGGTGGTTACAAACAATAAAACATCAGCTCTCTCATGTCGACTATCGTAAGTCAATTAAGAATAATGCAGATATGAAACAACATTTATGAATTTAAATTGTTCCTCGTCACTTCTAAATATAAAAGATGGTGGGTGTAAGGAACAATCCACGGGTGTAATACCTATGGACCGTCATAGCTCAGTCGGTAGAGCATCGGCGCGTTAAGCCGGAGTCGGGAGTTCGAATCCCGCTGACGACCAATATATTCTTTCTCTCTCAAAAATCATTTTATATATGTATATATGTTCAGTAGCGGGTTTTACTGCATACCAAATATCATTTCTTCACAATTACTGGCACACCATGGCGCACCATAATCCCACCGCGGTCACGAAGAAATCGCTTTTCTGCATCACTTATCAGGGTAGATTTTAGACACGTAAATGTAACATTGTAACCTAAATTTGATGTGAAAATGATTTCTTGGATTTATAATTCTCGCATTCCCTCTTGTTAATTGAAAATATTTAGCCGCCTACCAGCAAAGTGGAGGGGGTTATTAAATCGACAATCATTTAGGCTCTGACATAGCTTTAAGAACAGTTAAGAAGTTAAGAAGAGCTACTGACTAAATAGGTAACACCAGAATCAAATGAACTTGGTTTTGGTTATATTTATAGAATTCTCACACAGATTTCCAACGGACTAGATTCTAACCTTGAAACCCACGAAGCAGTCAAGGTGAAAGCAGATGACAGTTCCATTCTCTCTTTGCACGGTGTGCATTAATTATCAGCTGTGTAACATCACTCGTCTGCTCTCTTTCTCTAATAATTTCCAGTCTACTTTACCGTGTACGTCAACGGTCAATCGATGTTGATATCGGATTAAAATCGATCCGGATATTCGATGCCAGTATCTATCTATAAACATTGACTCCGTTAGTAACATTGCAATAATGACATCTAAACAAAGGAAATATTACCAGCGGTATTTTAAATTAAAATTACCTAGGCATTATTTGTCTAAAAATGATATTCACTTACAAGATAATTTCTACTAAGGTGCCATTTTTTAAACCGAGTCTCATTTCCAGTACTCCTGGCGTTTCTGGCTGTTCAGATGAGTATAGCCTACAGTTTTTTTGAACTCATGAAGTTTGTTATTATTCACAGCATCTCATAAATATTGAAACAGCTTTCTCACATAAGTACAGATAGAGGGTCTGAAATCGCTATATGGGATTCCAACCGGATCAACCTCATTATCTAGGGCTCCTTAGCAATACCAGCCTCAGTATTACCTTTGATGTCAATGTGACTAGGCAACCAACAAAACACAATATCAATCTGTTTATCAAATCTACAGTGATATAATTGTAGAATATTCAAGATAGTGGGATGAGTTGAAGTTCCACTTTTAATTGCTTGAAGGCATGACAGTGAATCTGAGAATATGACATATTTTTTCCTTTTAGTGGACTCAATACCTTCCAAAGCCGACAATAGAGCTTTTGCTACTGCAGCAAATATCGAATTTTATCTGGTAGTCGACAGGTTTTAGTTTTGGAACTAAAGATAGTAGCACATGCTACTCTCTCATCATCTTTAGAACCATCTGTATAAATAGCCTTATGCGATCTATATTTTTCTCTCAGTAGACCAAATTCTTGTGTATACACGAGTTGGCTCGTGTCTGCCTTTTTATATTTCATTATTGTAATATCTACTTTTGGTTTAGCTAACTGCTATGGTGGAATTGGTAAGAGCTTGTTAGGTAAAATTTGATTAAACTTAATACCAGCTGCTACAATGTGTGCTTTCAAACGAATTCAAAGAGGTGGAATAATGGAGGGTTTCTTTAAATAGGAATCTAAGTACTGAGGATTGAAAACACAGTTATTTGCAGGATTCGAGAGATTTGATCGCAATTTTGTGATATATTGCAGTGATAGTTTAATTCTTCGAAGCTCTAAAGGAAATTCATCTGCTCCGACATATAAGCTTTCTTTAGGGGATGTTCTGAACGCTCCAAGGCAAAGTCTTAGTCCTTGATGGAGAATCTAGCTTTGCCAAGTTTGACTTGCTTGCACCGTCGTAAACAATAAAGCCATACTCAAGTTTGGAACGAGCAAGTGACCGATATAAATGGAGAAGTATTTGTTGATCTCCTCCACATTTATAGTGTGCAACTACCTTCAGCAAATCAATATCTTTCATTCACTTAGCTTTCAAGCAATTTATATGCGATAAGAACGTTAATCGGTGGTCAAACAACATTCCTAAGAATTTGACCTTATTTGCTACTTTGATCTCAGATCCATCCATTGTAATTACTGGATCTTTGTGCTGGAAATACATTCTGCAAAAGTGTATACAATTTGTCCTAGCTCTGGAGAATTTGAAGCCATATTCTAGACAACATTTCTGAATTCTATTTAGACAAAGTGGTAATGTTCTTTCAATATTGTGAATACCTTTTCCACTGCACGAAATGTTGAGATCGTCCTCAAAGAGTAAACCATCAATTGATTTATTCAAAACTGCTAAGCTGTTGATCTTGATATTAAACGGAGTAGTAGACAAAATACTGCCCTGTGGGACACACTGATCCTGATCGAATTGATCAGACATGGTTGTACCCAACCGAACTCTATCATTCAAAACCTTGTATTTGAAAATGGGTGAACGGCCCTTTAATCCCATAGAATGAAGGTCTTTTAGAATCCCGTATTTCCATATAGGTTTCTTCTAAATCAAAAAGCGAGAGCATTCTTGACATGGGAATCTAATCTGACTAATGGTCAATGGTACTTCTATTTTTACGGAAACCAGCTTGAATATCAGTAAGTTTCTTTACAGTTTCTAGGTACAAAACAACGAGGTCATTTATCATGCGTTTCACTGTTTTACAAACACAGCTAGTCAGTGAAATCGGATGAGAATTACCAGGGTTACGGCCATGCTTTGCTATTGGTATAACAATGGCATTATGTCATGACGGTGGAAAGTCTTTTGTTATCCAAAGTCTGTTGAATATGCGTAATAGAATTTCTAAAGAAGATTCGGGTAGATGTTTCAAAAGTTGATAATGAATATTATCAGGGCCTGCAGCAGAATCGTCAGCTTTTGGGAGAGAAGCATGGAGTTCCTCAATTGTAAACATAGTGGTATAGCCTTCACGGTTATTGGAGGAAAATTTTATTTCATTTATCTTTATTTATTTATCTTATCTCTCTTTTTTGGAAACTTTGAGGTTTAGGTACATAATTATCTAACGACGAGTTATTAGCAATTGTTTCGCCTAGCTTATTTGTAATCTCTATTCTGTCAGTTAACACCTGACTTCCATCGTTGAGATGATGAACACCGGAGCTTTTACCTCTTATCCTTTGATTCATATTCCAAACTTTTGTGATAGGAGTATGTGTATTGATCTTAGAAACATTATTTTTCGAAGAATCACGTTTGTTCTGTTTCACGGATAGTTACATTATCTGTAACGACATAGACATCAGAAAATTGCGTTATCATGTCGACTTTATATATAATATGTTGGCACAGAATTTTTATGTTGTAATTGACTGTGATGTTTGGTCCAGTTTGGAGCTTAGTTCCAGAGAAACTATGACCAGTTGATAATTCTAGATTACAAGCGTCTAGTCCGTCATTCATAATCCAGCCGTCGTCCATTAGAGAATATCCGCGTCCATAATCCAAAGACCTATTCCATATTCCATATAACAGATAGCTTATCACGGGTGTGCACCAATTGCAAAGGTGACCTTTCAGTCTTGCTCAACGTAAATGAAAATCTTGACGGCATAGCTGATAACAGTCGTTCATGTGTGACACGTTTGTGCTGGACCACACCATTGCAAATAAAGTTTAGTAGGGCTGTGAACAAACTGAAACCATTAATAATACTGGAGATACAGGTCAGCCTTTGTGGATTTAACGCTGGTAGCTTCCATGGTAGCTACCATTTGTCTTGGCAACAGTCCATTTGGTGAATCATTAGATCAGACGATGTGCTCTCTGTGCATCATTCACAAGTGCATGTTGACCTACAATGGACTGTCGATCGGTCCGATGATGATACCATGGACTGTCGTAATATCAGACAGACAGAGAATATACTATTAATAATTCATATTCCTCTTAGACACACACAAGTGGAAGGAATCGAGAGATGAATGAGTCAGTGATACATGAGGCAGGTAGTAAGTTCCCACGTGTTCATTTTGTGCTCATTTCCTCACACTATAATTCGATTCTAATACCTACCATGGACTGTCTACCAACACCTAAAAACACCTCTCGCCGCAAAAATGTTTAAAAATTTTGTTAACTTGAAATAGTAATAACCCTACGTTTGGTGACAATATAGTACGATATCTCTCCTTCAAAAAATGACTGGACACCAGTAACCATACCTGTCATCGATATGCTGAAAATCGTTCATTTTCGGCTGTGGTCACTGTCGTCTGGTCAGACACACGCCCACGCTTGATAACGAAAGCACTGAAAAACCTACCATTGACTGTAATTTGACACGTGACCGGCGGTTTTCACCTATAATCATACTTGTCGATTCAGTAGGGTGGTCATAGAGTGAAGAAACTGAAAGTGAAAAGGCTCAGTGCCACATAAGATCTACCCACAAGAAAGATGAAAGGGCTGATTCGACAGAAGGATAACCTTGACCAGAGAGCGAAACCGAGGACGTGGTCAGTCGAAAGGCTAGAGAAATAGTGAAATTCACAGGGTTATGTGTGAAGGTTTTTAAATTGACAGATATTTAGATTAATTTGAAGATAAGTGACTCAAATTAACCATTTGTGACAGAGCAAGCCGCGGACGGATACAGAACAACAGCATGTAGTTCCAGGATATGGAACAATACTGGGAATATTGATCATACTGACAACATGACGAAGCAACGAGTGGAAAGAGCATAACTACACAGGGAACTGTTGAGGAGCTGAGAGAGCGGTGAGGACAACCACATCCGAAAAATAGCCTTCATGTTATTCAAGGGTGTAGTGCTCACAGCACGCGTCAGTCGCGGCGACATCAGAACCACATTTTTGACGCGCGACAAAATTAGAACCAGGGCTATTTCAACGCGTTGTCGCTGAACTATCGACCAATTGGAGGGGATAGAAATCGTTTGCCCGGTTACGTTGAGGGGAATCCCTTCCGTTGATTGACTGGAATGGCGAGAGTGTCGCTGTCATAACGTGCTGTGGAAATTGCGCCAAACTGCAAAAAGTTGTGGTTTGCAGTTGTGAATGTCGCGACGCGTGCTGTGGAAATGGGCCTTATGAGGCAGGCTTGTCCGATTACCTTCACTCTGGACCCATTCCCATTCATAGTCCTTCTGAAAATAAAGAACAGTACAGCGTCAAACAAGCGGTATTCGTAAATAGGTTTTTTTCCGCACGTGACGCTCAACTTACTGAACACAGCACTGGTGGATCTTTGGGGATTTCGTATACAATTTCTGATCGCCTTGCGAACAGGCTAAACGAACTTGAAGGGTAGTCATGGACGAATCCAGTTCTTCTCGTCAAATTCACCCTGTAACTCATCCGGTTGTCCCATATATACAGTACAACGCCTAGAGCCAGACGTCTATCACCAGTCAACCGTTGGCAGCATAGCTCTTTGAGACAAAACAAAGACGACATTAAAATGTTTTTGTCTGCTTGGAGCTACTAGATTAACCAAAATAAGCCAAATGGTTTGTATTTTATAACGTTGGTCGAGTTTCAATGAACCAGATTAGAACAACACTTGACGTTGTTACTGCTCGCTCCCTGGATAAGATTATGTCTGAGATTAAATTTACCGCTCATATCAGTGTTTTGCATGTATTGTGTGCAGCGTTGTGTTCCAAGAAATACCGATTTTGTCGACTTGGCTAATATCTCTCAACTCATCTAAAGGTAATTCCATCTTCCTATCCATCAGTCTTCTCTCGTATTATCCGCTATGGAATCCCTTCAATACCAGAATAACTGGAATATTGATTACATCTACATCGATCTTTGACAGAAGCCTCGTTGATCAAAGACGCCAAGTGATACCCGAACATAGGTGGTTTTCTATGAAAGCATATCGCGTCCCAGACAAAACTTGGTTGAAAAAAAATGTAATAACCACCATCAGAGGGATGAAATTTGATCACTGGTTGGCCATACCGTTATAGCAGACCCTTTAATACGACAGTCGTGACTGATTCCGTGTTTTGGATATTATACATTAATATATGAGACGTTTCATGAGAGCTAAAATGCAGCTATGTTTTATTATCCTGTCTGTTTTTAGAAATTTGTATATTATACTATATTATACATTAATATACGAGAGGTTTCATGAGGGATAAAATGCAGCTATGTGTATTAGGATTTTATTGTACTGTCGGGTTTTGGAAAGCCGCATACATATTTGATATGGGAAAGAATAAACAATTATCGGTCTAGGAGTTACGCAAATTGCATGGTTGATCCAATTCATATAAGAGACTTTGAATTCTAGATTTCTTTCAAATACGGTGACTTTCTGCGAGTTCTTGATTTCTGCGAACATTTGCCCTGTTTTTCACTCAAGTCGTTGCTACATATGACAGATACAAACACACCAATTTCCATTTGTTGGGTTGGCACATGTTGGGATATTGTACAGTTCATTATCATGGCTGTTCGAATTATATATTTCATTTTGCTCAATCCGGTGCTGGATCCATATGATCGTATCATTGAAGGTGTTAGCATACACCTCTGAATGGCTTAGATAAAGCCAGTAACTTAGGGAGCCTGCCAAAATTTGGACCATTTTTCACGCATGCCAGGTCCGTTTGGGACGTGCTACAGCAGATTTTGTTATTGGCGCGGTCGAATGTTCACGCTGAAACGTTTCAAACCTTTCTTTCGACCGCGGTCCGAATAAAGTTGTTTGTCTTACGTATTTTCAATTTATTTGGGCCTATACCGCCAATGGAAAACCGGTACTTTGAAAGGCGCTGATATTATTTTTCTGTATTCAGGTATGGATATTTCGAATATGCATTATGATTGAGGCGATGATTAAAAGAGAACTCTGAAACAGCTGAAGATAATTCACGAATTTATTTTCTCTTCAATGATGAAGAAATGTGAAGCGTCCAGATAGTTTCCGAAGCGTCCAGATGTAGCACGATCTCGGTACAGCTCTCTTCGTTTAGAACGATCCTAAATCCAATAATGCCCACGTCCACAAAGGACCGATTCCAAGGCAGGGAACAGTCAAAACGAACCGATCGTTTCTGGACGGTGGTCGGTTCAACGCTGAGAGAGTTGGACCACGTACACGGTCTGTTTATCACGAGGAAATGCAAATAGAACGGTCCAGATTTTGGCATGCTCCCTTACAAGCACCAAGTTTGGTCATGTTTTGAATGCATTGCATGTAGAGTCATATAACCTTGTCCGATTACGCTGTCCATTTTTTGACAACCATTGTAGGATATCCACTACTTGATATGTGTACATGATGGAATTCTGGGTAGATACTTCATGTAGGAGACTATTGTCTGAGTCTTTGTATCTCTGAAAAGGCACAAGTCTAGACACATTGTTGTAGCCAGACTTGGCTATTGTATGCATTGTTTCGTGATTCTTACATGAAGTATGAACCTATTTGTGCTGGTCGCTTGAGGGTCACCCCGTGCATAATCTTGTGTACTGCAGCTCTCAAGAAGGACAGTCATACCCCACGACAATTTTCCGTTTTCTCCGACTTTGAACCGTTACTTACATCTGACGCTAACTAGTCCTCAATGCTAAAGCTTTGAGATATTTTAAACGGTGGAACTTTCTGTATTTCAAGCGCCAAATAGCTGTGCCACATGACCCGCGATAGAGCCATACTGCCAATTCTAATACAGGAAGTGATGTCAAAACTTACCAAATTATGAAATTATAGGCTACATTTAAATTTAAAAAATGAGGAGAAATGGACACTGGTCCAAAACCAATACATCTTTTCCTCATAGTGGATACATGTAATACTGGATCGTATATTTTTGAATCTTGACTGTCATTTTGGACGTGCCAAAATCTCTGGAACTCTTTTGTGTGGGAAGGTAATTTTGTCGATGGGCAATTTCCTTGGCACACCGTTGTAACCTAAATCATCCGTATTTCTATCTGCTGGGTTCGTGAGAGACTTGTATACCATCACAGCGTCTTGACTTGGTGCCTCCCAATCCTTTGAGCAATAGTTAGATGTCTTCCATGTCTCGTCGGAGACATTCGGACAAAGAGGTGCGGCGACGCTTGTATTTCGAGCTCAAACCGGGACAACAACCGATAGTTAACCGGGCCATTTGTGGCGAAAAAATAATCGGTAGTATTCGGTTTTCGAGAAACGGCCTCGATCGATTTGACGTGATCCATAACATCACATTAACCCTACCAGGCCTGGGGTGGTGGGGGGGGGGGGGGGCAAAATGGCCCCCAACCAAACTTTCTGTGCTATCTCCGGAACGACAAAAAATAGAGAGATGAATCTCCGGGACTTTACAGTTTATCATACTGGGGTCATTTTGAGCCTATTGGCATAAACCCCCGAGCAAAGGATCATGGGTAAATTCAGGATGGCGACCACGTGGGGTACCAGAACAGTGATGTTTCGTCATATTTCTTCAACATTTCTGCTTTTCCGCGATGAAAATTAGGTAAAAACTATTTTATTTTACTTCACATCTATATTTACTACTTTATCATGCACTTTTTGCGGAGAAATGGCATAAATAAAAAATTCGGAAAATCTGACCGAAAAATCTACCAAAGATGCCTTTTTTGAAAATGACGTCAGTGTGACGTCATCAAAGAGGCCATCTTGATTTTTTTACATTTTCTTGTAGTGCTTGACCCAAGGGCATAGTGTGGTAATTTTCAGCTCCCTAGCTCAAGGGGTAAAGAAATAATTAGGGGGGGGGGGTGCATTACGGCTCACCCAGGCCTGGACAGGTCCCAAAAAAGCCCAGTCCAGATAGGGTTAAGGGGAATATCGAGGGTGATATATCTGGCTTTGGTCCGAAGCGGTAAAAACTTTGAATATACTGTTGTTTAAAACGACACAACCGCCGATCCCGAACAAAAGCGAATTTTCATTTTCGGCAAGTTTACTTAATTTTTCAGAATTCGACTGTAATCATCTGTTTGGAGTCGCTGAGGTGGAAAGATGGCGATGTTATGCCAACTTAATTTAAGACGGTTGATCCCCATATGGTCTGGCAGAGATTTCCTTTATTTCTATATACATGCAAATTTGGGCCGAGTACACCTTGGATATACGTCTCCAGCTATATCACAGGGCCTACTGCTATAAAGAAAAGTGTATGGAAGAGGATATCGGATCAGCGCATAATATAATCTATAACAACGGCATTTATATAATCGCAATTAAAACAATCGAGATCGAACGAATAACGCAATACCGTTTTAGATGCTTTGTTTGCCGACTGAATGCTAATCAACAGATTTTGACATCTCTTTAATTTCACACATACATGCATGCACATGAGATATCATCCGGTAATTGACTGTAAGCGGAAGTAGCTTTTCGCAGTAAACCGGAAGTCTCCACTAAGGAGCTTAGAAAAACTCGGCAATCATTGGTGGGTAATAAGAGGGGCGTTGTTGGGAATAGTTGAAGTAGTTATATATTGATACGACATTCCCCTCTTTGCCAACAAAGTTAATGGCTTGAAAATTGTCTAAGTTCCGGTGATCCTGATAGCGCTTATGCAACACAGTGAGAGAGATACTGGGTACCGCCTAGCCGTAAATGAACTTGGTGTATAATGTACACAAAGGTGTTTAATTTCCGCAAAAGAACAAAATTGCAATCTATTTTGTCGAACAAATGGGACAATTTTTTAGACATACTTCATCCCTTATATTTTTCCTAGAATAGGGATGGATGAAATGAAGTCCGTGGAAATACTCCAGCCAAAGAAACAAGAATCGAGTCGACTAACCTGATCTTCATAATGGCTGTAATAAGAGTTTTTTCTGACGTTATTTCTTTACTGCAATCATCCATTTGCACTTGAGAGGCATCTATATTATTCTGTCAAATTGTATCTCAGGGCGAATCTGTATAGATTTCAATAGTTACAGTTATATTACATATATGAACTCGTATGTTGCATGGTGATAAATTTGTCTTGAATATATTGAAACCGATGTGACAGCGACAGTTTTTTCGAGATTTGAGAATCCATTTACCATGTATTGATGTCGGATGCATCAAAAACAGATCTTCTTTATCGACATGATCGAGAAAAAACCTACTAGATCGAAGAGAGAAATTACCGGTTCTCATATCTGGCTAAACGATATTATTCGTGGATTGAATATGGACCGGGTATATAAAATATCTTAGTCTGAATGACCGGTCAGACCTTTGTCATTGCAACTATGGAAAAACTCCAAATAAGACATTTAACCAACCATGTTAGTTGGAAAATCGCACCTCGGGTTGAAGTAGACACACGATTGATCGCTAGAAAAATAATATCCATCTAACTACAGTGAAATGATGTGTAGGTCTATACCCACAAAGTGTAATGCCTATTTCCGTATATGATTGGATAGTCAAATGATACTCGTACATTAACGACTTCTCAAAACCAATATATGGATTAGTTGCGTCACTTGTACGAGATAATTTATTGTAAACGGTAACTCTCTTCGGGATGGCGTATCTCGCGTTCGCATTGCAAAACCTTGAATCTTACTGGCAGCAATATTCTGTCGTAAAGAGCTTAAATGGTCTCAAAACGCTCGATGAAGCGTAATGAATATAAAAATCAAGGAACTCAAATAACTTAAGTTCAAATTATCTACTGTAAACTTTTAAGGCAATATTCGCCCTGGTGAAGTGATGTACACACATGCGCTGGCTGCGTAAATCAAGAAGAGCAATTCACGACGGTGAACAAATTAGTATCGGTAACATTCCTATTTGCAGAAACTCTCTGTCATTCCGATCTTGGTGATCTTCCCGAGTCCACAAGGAGGAGCAATTGAATAGGACGGAGCAATAAAGATGCAAATTTCGAGAGAACTGCAAAAACTCTACAAATGCGATATTAAATAATTGTATTGATGGCTGTACGTTATCTGACGGTAAGCCGATATTCGTGTAAACACAGAATTACGCCATGAGTGTTGCCAATCGCGAAGGAGTTCGAATTAATACAAAATTTATTTGATTAGAAAATCCATTTCTATATCGCTGTTCATACACAGGCAGGCGAAATAACTGTCTCGGTTGGAGAAATTCCACGTGGACATTTGTATGTGTTGATGTTAGTGCATGTATAACGATGATAATCTGAAATATAAATGTGTCACCAGATTCCACAAATTCCAGAAATACCTGTTTGAGTAAAGTGCTTAAGTTATCGTTAAAAATTCAATTACCTGAAAGTCAGCAAAGAGTTCGATTGAAACACTTGCATTTCCGTGAATCTAAAGTACGCCGAATTACTAGACAAGTTATATCCGCAACTAAAGTGGTTGTCGTACGCCATAAGATTGCTAAAGCGTAGATTAATTGATGATATTTGTGTAATTGACCTCAATCCCGATAACATTAAATTATGCCATTTTGGCTTATCAAAGTGGTTGAAGACATAAAGGATTAGTATAAGTCGTATCTTGTTGGTAACTTCTCTGCCATCTCTGGAATTTTGATTTTCCTCACTTTCATGTTAATTGGCGCACTGATAAGAAGACATATGACTCCACATGTCAATAATCTAACTGCATATTTGAAACACAACAAGAACAAAAATGATCCCTGTGATTTTTTGTATCTTAGTCCTGCTTTTATTGTATATGTTGGTGTTGACATCTTGAATGACATGACCACACGCCCCCTACCACCGGCTTCAGCGGTAATTAGAAACAAATATCCTTGAAAAATGATGCAATAGCTCTGTCAAGTCATCAGATGCAATGTGATGAACTATGTGACCGTTAGATGGACGAAACGGCCCAAACGGGGCAAATATTAGTAGAATGCAAGTTCTTATTCAGAACAGAATTCTCTGAGGCCAGCCAAGTCTATGAGTCACTCTGAAAGTTAATACCTCCACCCACTCAGATTGTTTTTATAATCTCTTTGTTTTGATCCTAGCGGTCAATTCTCAACACTTCACGGAGAGTTCAGTTTGGATCTTTGTCAACTTCGTATTACACGCCTGCCCTACCCTCACTTTCTTTTAGCTCACCCGAGTGCCGTGTGGGTTATTTCAAAGTTAGGACATTCATTTTTACCTAGTTGACGCTATTACATCACATAGTGAATAATTAAAGTGTCCCTGACCATAACAGCTCATAATGTTGCATTATCCTCTAGACACACAGTTAAACTAGTCATAGAATTTCAGTCAGGTGTCAGGTTTATCCTACTGCGGCTGGGGAGCCATCATGGCCCATACTACCAAACGTTCTATCTTATCTCCGGAACGACAAAAAAATGAGAGCTGATACTATGTGATTTTGTAGTTTATCATATTATGGTCATTTTGAGTCTATTTGCATTATCCCCAAACAAAGGATCATAGCTAAATTCAAAATGGCACCATGTGAGGTAACAGTAAAGTTATGTTTTCATCATTTTTCTTCAAAATTTCTGCTTTTCTACAAGGAAAAGTCGGAAGAAAATTTCACATCAAATTATTATTTGCTAATTAACCATGCAGCTTTTGCGAAGAAAATACACAAATTAAGAATTCGAGAAATCTGACCGAAAATGTACAATATACGCTATTTTTTTAAATGTCGTCACTGTGACGTCATCAAAGCGGCTATCTTGGATTTTTTTTATATTTTCCGATAGAGCTTGACTCAAGGGTATGGTGTGGCAAGTTTCAGCCTCCAAGCTCGAGGGATAAGAACAATATTTAGGGCGGCCGAAATGCCCCCTCCCAGCAGGCCTGGACAGGTCCCAAATAGCCCAGGTCAGACAGGGTAACGAAAAACGGCAACAGCAAGTTTGCGTTTCATTATGCTGCAATTGCAAGTCCTCTCGACTATATGATAGTTAAGAAGCCAACTCAGCAATAAGCATTGCGCCTCTGAACAGGAGATTACATTGATTTCTCATTACAAGCGTCTAGTCCGTCTTTCAATATTCAGCCGTCGTCCATTAAAGAATTTAGCTATTTCACGAAGAGTGATACTTTCCTCGGCAGCCTTCGTCTAAACGTTTGCATTGAAATATAGTGAGATTGTGGCTTTGGTTGTGCAAAGTTACAGTATCATGTTTGTGAACAACATGTGCAATGTATGGTTGATTTGAATGTGAAGAAGTAACTAAGATTAATTGACCGCGCATGTGATATGCCAGACTGGCTTCAAATCTAGTTGTTTGTTTCGGACAAGGCATTGCCACGGCACACGCATAATGCTAATGAGGAATGGATTTGTCACTGTCGATATATTGTCAGTTGACTACCGCATGGGTTGGTGGAATCTGTTGTTCGTTGATCTGCCATCGCGATATATGGGTATAATGCGAGGCATTATATATAGATGAAATGTAAGTAACAAGTGTTTATAGTTTTGAATGCGACATTACGACTAGGCAGACGGGAAGGAAGGAAGCGGACCTTTACGCCCATTTGACTTGAATGAATCAATCCTGGGGTGTGGGTATGACATGCGGACGATCGAGGCATCACTATTCAGTTCGCGAGCTTTGTCATGCTTCATATTGGACTATCTAGCTGTAAAGACTTGCGTTTTTGAGTGTTACGTTTTGTTTATAGTCAGTTGTGATGTGTAATGTTAGTAGTTTAACTTAATAGATGTCCAATTAAAGCGAATAACTTGCCTTGACTAATTCAAACGCCAACAATGAGAGTTGGGCGCATGTACATATCTACATATTGGGTACAACCATGTCTGATCTTTTCGATCAGGATCAGGGTGTCTCACTGGGCAGTATTGTGTCTACTACTCTGTTTAGTATCAAGATCAACAGCTTAGCCGCAGTTTTGAATAAATCAATTGATGGTTCACTCTTTGTAGACGATTTCAACATTTCGTGCAGTGAAAGAAGTATACACAATATTGAGAGAACATTACAACTTTATCTAAATAGAATTCAGAAATGGTGTCTAGAAAATGGCTTCAAATTCTCCAGAGCTAAGACAAATTGTATACACTTTTGCAGAAAGTATTTCCAGCACAAAGATCCAGTACTTACATTAGATGGAACTCAGATCAAAGTAGTAAAAGAGGTCCAATTCTTAGGAATATTGTTTGACCACCGATTAACGTTCTTACCGCATATATATTGCTTGAAAGCTAAGTGCACGAAAGCTCTTGATTTGTTGAAGGTATTTGCCAAATATAAGTAGGGATGAGATCAGCAAACACTTCTCCATTGATATCCATCACTTATTCGTTTCAAACTTGATTATGGCTCTATTGTTTACAACGGTGCAAGTAAGTCAAACTTGGCAAAGCTACATCCTATTTTCCACCAAGGACTAAGACTTTGCCTTGGAGCGTTCAGAACATCCCCCAAAGAAAGCTTATATGTCGAAGCAGATGAATTTCCTTTAGAACTTCGAAGAATTAAACTGTCACTGCAATATATCACAACACTGCGATCAAATCATTCGAATCCTGCATATAACTGTGTTTTCAACCCTCACTTCGTGGATCTCTATTTAAAGAAACCCCCTATTATTCCACCTCTTGGTATGAAACCACATATTGTAGCAGCTGGTATTAAGCTTAGTCAAATTTTACCTAACAAGCTCTTAACAACTCCACCATGGCAGTTAGCTAAACCAGAAGTATATATTAGACTAACGAAATATAAAAAGGCTGAAACGAGCCGGCTCGTGTAAACACAAGAATTGGGTCTGCTGAGAGAAAAATACAGATCACATCAGGGTATTAATTCAGATGGTTCTAAAGATGGTGAGAGAGTAGCATGTGCTAATATTATCTTTAGTTCCAAAACTAAAACTTGTCGACTAGGAGGTAAAAGTTCGCTGAAGCTGAAGCTGAAGCAAAAGCTATATTGTCGGCTTTGGAAGGTATTGGGTCCACTAAAAGGGTCAACTCATCCCACCATCTTGAATATTCTACAATTATATGACTGTAGATTTGATCAACAGATTGATATTCTGTTTTGTTGGTTGCCTTGCCACATTGGCATCAGAGGTAATACTAAGGCTGATAGATTGGCTAAGGAAGCCCTAGATAATGAGGTTGATCCTGTTGGAATCCCATATAGCGATTTCAGGTCCTCTATCTGCACTAATGTGAGAAAGCAGTTTCAATCTTTATGAGGTGCTGTGAATAATAACAAACTTCATGAGTTACAAAAAAACAACTGTAGGCTATACTCATCTGAACAGCCAGAAACGTTTCGGTCAAGCCATGATCAGGCGATGTAGAATCGGCCATACACGATTAACTCACGATAATTTACTAAAAAAAGAGCCAGTCCCAAGGTGTATTCCCTGCCACGAAGATCTCGTGGTGAAATACATTCTTATCGACTGTATAGATTTTAAGATTGTAAGAGATTCTTTGTATCGAGCAGCTACTTTAGAAGATCTTTTTAGTCGGGTGAAAGAAGATTGTGTCATAGGTTATTTGAGAGCAATCGGTTTGTTGCATAAGTTTTAATGTGTGTTTGTTTTAATGCCTTGGACTACGAAGTTATTGACTTGAATATTTAGAATTTGTTTAATCGTCGCTATATAGCTGAAATATTGCTGAACGCGACGTTAAAACTTAATTCCCTCTCTCTCTCTCTGTACTTTTCCATTACAACGGCTTACTATTCCATTCGACTCGTTAAAGAGACCCTCTAACACCGTACCTTTCTCGACGGATTATCAATCTATTATTTCCAAATATGTAAGTCTAAAAAGCGTCACCCGTTTAGAAATATTTGACTAGTAAAAACTCAACACAGCGCTTGAAATTCTCTAGCTGATTACGTCACTCCTGTAAGACCTAAGCATCCAGACAACCGCCAGTATACATGTTCACTTGTTATCAAAGGTTTTTCTTAAAATTTTCTGTTTCGCTAGCAAATTTTCTCCATTTATCGAAGAACTGTGCAAGCTATGTACTATTGACGAAAATAAGGTGCACAAATGGTCGAAGTCTGGCCCGGGGATGAAGCAGGCCGAGATAATGTTGCCCTAAAATTCACCCTTCCGAATTCACAACCAACAATGAAATAATGCTGTTCACATGTTTAAAACACATGCCTGTAAGTTCTGTCGAAACTTTTTTGCAATCTGAAGAAATCAAGAGGAAATCATGTTTGCCTAGTAGAGTTTGCCAAACCTCTGTGCAGCCAGTATCTGGGAAGCACAGTATAAAACACAAGTGGTATAACTGAATACCAGTATGTATTTCATTTTCTCAAAGACATGACATTAATTTATTGTACTGTAATTGTACATATGTTTTCGGACAGCCGCACAGGTCAATAACAGAATTCATTTTTTCGTTGTCACAGTCTATTTATATTCTCTTCCGCCCGTCGCCTCTATAATCTGGTCAGTTACCGGACTTTGTTCGGAGTACTCGGTACACCGTCAAATCTGTGGATGGATGGATGGATGTACTTGGGCACTCCATCGCACCACGATGGGCACTAGTCGTGCGAACACGCCGTGCAACTCGTTTCCCCAACCCTCCCTATACGTCATCCTATATTAACAATTGCTATATAACTGAAATATTGCTGAACGCGACGTTACACCTTAGTTCTCTCTCTCTCACTTGACAATGTCACAATCCCATATCCTGTCCTTGTGGAACAGTGCAATTGAATTCCTGCCTATCACTTTAAAGACGATTCGCCCGATACAAGCATACTTCAAAAGATTCTGATTCTATTTGCTCGTTCAGGACCTATTATGCCAATGTTTAGTCACGAATAGTTAAACGTGGGTGATCAGAAAAGTAATTTCCAGGATGCCTTCGAACTGTTAAGTAACGTATTCTTTGATGTTGCACATTTGTCTATCATTTTGTTCTTGATTTAATGATCAATGATTCCGGAGTTGTCACGGAATGAGAAGAAAGTAACATACCTCAGGGTAAGGGTTAGTCTCTGGTTGAGAGGTGATTGACAACCATATCTTTGAACCCTCACCGCCGAACACAGCAACACAATCAGGGCAAATAAATGTGTAAGCAAATGATTTCTTTAACTGTAAGATCAATCTGTGTTTCGGTGGGAAATTTAAGCCGTACGACGTGGGACATTACAGGTTAGTTTTTCTAGGTTTCTTGGCTACGTGCAAGAATCCACCGTATTCTCGGGTCTGAATGTTAGGTGTCCACGAATACTTTCCTGTGGAGTCACATGGTCAATTTTTCCCACCTCTTGCATATCGCTCCAATTTCGTCGCTCACACACGAACATATTTGAATCTCAATCTTTGAATTTAGAATTTGGCCTATAATATATATTCGCTATATGCTTGTTTTGGTATAATAGGGGAATGAATACCAGATATTTATTATGCAGTAATTTTCGTGTACCCTATTGAAATCTCGAGCTTTTAGCATGGAATGCATGTGATAGTGTGCCTAAAATGAATCGCTTGACTTTCGCCGTGTTTCAGTAGTCACGCATATATGTTTTCACAGATAAAGAGCTTCGCTAAACATGCTTTCACCATTTACCAAGTAGTTGTCGCAGAACCGTTTCTTATCTTTCAGGAGACGAACCCAACAGAAACCATATTCGATGTACAAAAGGTCAGTTGGCAAACAAATGAAGCATATATCTCTCGTTTCAAGCTATCATCGATTATTTTCCACTCAAACCAGAAATAAAGTACTCGCAATTCGGTCGTATATTTGATGGGGCGTTTAGAAAACAAAAGAGCCAAATCTTCGGGAAGCCCTTGAGATAATGTGTGATATCCCTCTTATGTTCTGCCGATCTTGGAGATAATAGCGCCGTCAATAATAGCGGAGTTGATATGCAGAGAAGTCGTAGAGAGAATACTAGAATTAACTAGCCCATGAGGAATAGTTTGACTTTATTAAGCTCATTGGAAAAGGAAGGTTATCAGCCTTAAATATGCGAAAAAATAGACAATGAAATCCAAGAGTTATTTATTCTAACCGGAGTATATTCATTGGATAAATTCCAGATTCATCAGTTAAATGCTTCATTATTTAAGATATCTGTTCAGCTTTATGGGTTAAATTTCTATATTTTTAGATGGGTAAAATCTGCACAAAAAGTGTACATTTTTATGGAATACTATCGCGAAACGGCTTCAGATTACCTTGTATAGTGCTATAGGCAACAAAGCAACCTTTTAATCGGAAGAGTCAACACCGTTTGTTGATACGAGTTTTTCATCATGAGAATAATATCAAAGATATTGAGATATTCTAACTCATTTGAATCAGTTACGAAAATTCCACCGAAGTTTTACCGATGTATGCAATTCTCAGCAACACAATCCTGCGAAACACCTGAAAAGGAGAGAGAAAGAGAGGAAAGTCATACAGTAATAGTCAGGGCTGTTAGGGATTTTTTGGTTCACATTCTTCCAAAAGCACCAAATTTGGCCCATATGTCGCCCATACCATACTATTTCGATTTTTGACGGGCGCCAAGACGGGCGCCCCCTAGGGCCGCCATATTCGGCGAAATTCAATATGGTCGCCACCCGGGTTAGAGGTCAATCGTAGTTAAATAACTGAAAGGGCTAGAAATATGAATAATAGCACTTTTTAGTGGTTTTGGGGGTCGGAGAATCTATTTGTGATCTTATTTCAACGATTTGACATCAAGGTCACCCTTTAAGGTCACCTAAAGGTTATTTTGGGGACAAATTCGCCATTATCAGTGGTTTTGCGGCAAGATATATAAACTGCCTCATTCTACTGGTTTCCAGGGTTGAGTAACCCGAATCTGGCCTTATTTTGGCGATTCGGGGCAATATTTCATTTGAGAGTCGCGATAGAGGTCATCCGAACCAGAGGTCAATTGTATGTATAACACCAAAAGAACCACAAATAATACCATAGAGGTTTGTGGCATTCTCCGATTCTTATTTTGAAGATTTGAGGTCACCCCATTTTGGGGTCAAAGGTCAAAGATCAACAGTTACCACTAAGAACAATCGAACGAAGATTATTCAGGAACAAATTATATTAAAATACTTCGGAGATGACATCTGCTGACAAAATGCTATAACTATGCCGCTATGTGTCTTTAAATGTTCGAAATACAATACAAAGACCGCTTTAGCAACAATATAGCAATGATTATTAGTACCTATACCTTCTGGCTTGCGCTCTCAAGAAACTGTGAAGTCGGGTCGCACCCAGCAAGGCTGTGGAAGAGGGGTAGTGCCAAGGATTTGACGGACCGAGATCGGAACAAATAGTATGGACTGGAATGTCACAATATTTTTTTCCAGTACCGAAGTCCACCAAGAGTTCCGATAGACCGAGGATCTCCAAAGACCGGACATCGCTGTCCATCGTGCGAACATAGGCTGTTGTATGACCCTCCTCCGTGGCATGTGCTAGATGCAGGATGACCCTGGTGTCCGCCTCGGAATGGTTGCACGGTTGAAGTATTGTGAGGTCACAACGCCTGTTGAAGAACACGGACACAAAACGGGTACACAGAAGGAGCTTTCCGCTCATGTCAGTCTTGGGGATCTGTGTGCTGATGAATGAGAACGGCTCCTTTTTGTTAACATTTTTTAAGAAGCCGCTGATCCATTCATACTTCGGGATTTTAGGGGTTCAGGAAATAGTATTGTGGCATTCCAGTCCAAACCATCTGTTCCGATCTTGGTCCGTCAAAGTCCGTGGCACTACCTCGCTTTAACAGCTTAACGGGGTGCAAGACGACTTCACAGTTTCTTGGATGTGGCAAAAAGACCGCCTGGGCAGCCTGTACAAGCATATCGGACCCCACCGACACACTAGTGGCTCTCACGCATGATCTTGACACTCTCGAGTCCGTGCATATGGAGCTTATAGAACGCTTCATCGTACTAATGTACAGCAAGGAATGTGGTGCAGCCGGTGTCAATGAGGCCAACATCACCTCTCCACTACTGCAACTAGATCGCTGGAAAACATCCCACCTCCCAAGCCGCGCTTTTGCAGCATGTGAAGCGAGCGCTACTGCAAGCGAGTTTCTACTGGAGTCGCTTCACTCCAGCAGGAAATCCCTGACTTCAGTGAGTGGAGCTGGCACAAAGATTGCACCAGTAAATGGCAACCGCTATGGACCACTCTCAGCGACACTTCTATGGCATATGCCATTCTCATGCACTGCGGCTGACTCAAGGCATGCACGGGAAGGTGCAAATGCAACTGTGCCGATGTCCGATTCACGACCCTCTGCAAATGCGAAAACGGGTGCGTTAATAACGAGGGCGGTGATGACAAGTATTATTTATTGCTGGCATCATAGAGCGCAAGCCGGAAGGCATAGGTAGTGAAGGTAATCCTTGGTATACTGTTGCTTAAGTGGTCTTTGTCTTGTATTTTGAACATTTAAATGCACGTAGCGGCATAATTATAGCATTTTGTCAGCAGATGTCACCTCAAAACTATTTTAGTAACATTTGTTCCTGAATAATCTTGTTTCGATTGTTTTTAGTAGCAACTGTTGATCTTTGACCTTTAATTCTCAAATGAGGTGACCATGACCTCAAATCGTCAAAATAAGGTCAGAATCTAATTCTCCGATGCCACAAAGCCCTATGGTATTATTTGTGATTCTTGCCCTTTTGGTGTTTCCTATAATTGACCTCTGGTTGATCTCTGTTTCGGGTGACCTCTGTCGTGAACCTCACATGAAATATTGCCTCAAATTGTCAAAATATGGCCAGATTCGGGTTACTCAACCCCGAAAATCGATAAAATGTGTTAGTTTGTATATCTCGACTAAAAACCACTAAAAATGACGAATTTGACCCCAAAATGACCTTTAGGGTGACCTTGACCTGAAATCGTTGAAATAAGATCAGAATCAGATTCCCCGACACTGATAACCACTAAAAAGTTGTATTATTCATGATTCTAGCCATTTTGTTGTTTTGAATACGATTGACCTCTAACCCGGGTGGCGGCCATAATGAATTTCGCCAATATGGCGGCCCCAGGGGGCGACTACCTTGGCGCCCGTCAAAAATCGAAAAGGTATTGTATGGGCGACATATGGGCCAAATTTGGTGCTTTTGGAAGAATCTGAACCAAACAGTCCCTTTTATGCCCTAACATCCCGGACTATAAGGAAAATGGACCAAATTTTAGAACACGGTGATCTTAGGATGTTATGTAAAAGACCATCATATTGACGTGGAAATGCTTTTACGGAAGACTACTGAAGATTGAATGTCTGTTATGACGCTTGCTATTTCTCAACCGTAATACACATATTTATCACATTTCAGAGTAAATTGTAGGGTATTGATTGGCTAATTCTAACATGCTCCACCTTACAGCCGTGCGCTGATTGGTCCAAATCTAAAAAAAATACAGAGGTTATCACACGATAATCTTCATTTGTGTGCCGAATTGGTGACGTCTCATTCTTGAGACGCAGTGCTACAAAGCTGAGCGCCGATTGGTTCATTCACTGTGCAGTGGAGGGAGTTCACACAGCTGCATCTCGTGAAAAAACAGCACGCGCGAGCATGACCTGCAAACCAGTCACGAAATTCTCCGATCAACACGGGATAAGTTTGCAGAAATTTTACCGCTCGGTTTTTTGATTGGCGGTCTAAAACTAAACATCGAAAAATTATTACACGATAATATTCACTAAGGCGGTCATTAACTCCTAAATACCCTAGTGCGTTAGGCCATATTTTAAGATTTAGTTGCCCATCGTTGGTATAGCAATTAAGATTTCCCATATACCCAATACTGTCGAGGACGCGCGTGCCCATATTACCAACGGAGGACGAATTTGTCTGCGCGAGAACATGTGCGTGAGTACCGCCACGGAAGCAATTTGTGCGAGGGAAATTACGTAATAATTGCGGATGAAGATAATAAATAAATGATTATCGGAAGCTGTATATACGAAATAAACAGGAACGCCAGAATGCCAGCTAAGTATTCCATCCAGTTCATCTCGAACAGATGACTCACGATGTGTCTACGTTGTTCAACGTTGATTTGTGTCAACCAGGATAAAGACTCTTCAGTATGACAATTTTGTTGACAAATACCGTCACAACTTTCCTTCATATGTTTCGATTTCCGTAGAGCGGCATATTGCGCATTGTTGCGCATTAAGTACTATTCACTAAGGTCGGCAATTGAGTACCAGCACATAATCCGTCCAAATTGCAGGTAGGAAGAGAGACAAAGCCCGCTTCTCGATCATTGATATACCAACTGCTCTGATGCCAACGTGTGAAAATTTTTCTTTTTAACCCTATCTGGCCTGAGCTTTTTGGGACCTGTCCAGGCCTGAGGAGGGGCCATTTCGACACCCCCCGCAATAATTATTTTTCGAACACCTTGCGCTAGGGGGCTGAAACTTACCACACTATACCCTTGAGTCAAGCTATACCAGAAAATCAAAAATTAATAATAAATAAATAATAATGTGATGTGAAATAAGATAGTTTTTGTCCACTTTTCATCGCGGAAAAGCATAAATTTTGAAGAAAAATGGCGAAAACATAATTTTTCTGGTGCCCAACGTGGACGCCATCATGAATTTACCCATGGTTCTTTTCTCGGGGTTATGAATATAGGCTCAAAATATCCCCAATATGATAAGCTATAAAGTCAAGGAGTGAAACTTTTCAATTTATTGTCGTTCCGGAGATAGCACAGAAAGTTTGGCAGGCCTGGTAGTGTTAAATGACAAATTAACATGGTATCCAAATGTCAACAAAGCGGAATATGAAAAAAATATTAAATGCGAGTATGGCCTATCCATGGAATAACGGGATAGTGCTTAATTCTTTGAAGGATTCATTACGTGCTGGAATGTGTGTTTGCCGAAGTTATTCTTAATTCTACAGCACCCCACGTTGACAGGAATCGATACCAAATAGTGCAAAAGAAACGGAACCCTTCATTTTTCAAATACCTAAGCTAACAAACCTCGAGATGATTGCGAACAGTCATATTACCGTCAAACACTCAACGTTCTATGCGCTGTCTACTTTTACTGAAGAACGACTTGCACTGACCGTTTTATAGTTAATCGATTTGCAATAAATTTAACTGTCTGTGTACCGGACGAATCGACTCGTCACAATATTGCGTCAGTATAATCGATCACAACCTACATCTGTCCGGACAATTCCCATGTTATACAAACTCAAGTTGAATTTCATTAACACCCCTGATCCCTGACATACTCACTCGTGAATGTTTCGCTTTTTTCTGAAGGCAATCAGTTCAGAACAAAAGGCAAAAAATAGTTCATGACAAAAGGCGTCAATAATTTTGGGTAAATTAAAACCTTCTAGCAAATACGGTCTGTAATATATGGGGTGACAGTTGCTATTGAATGTTCGAAAGAGCATTTGAGAGAAAAAAATATGCTATGCTGGTGGAAAGTATGGTGGCGTGCATAGTGAAAAATATGCAACATACAGAGGTGGGGGTAAAGATGCCGGAATACTGACAAAAAGTCCTATGACCCACCGGTCAATATACTGACTGCTTATCTAAAAATTCCTGTTAGGATTTGTATCTCAGCTTTTACATGTTTATGAAACACAGCAGCCTGCAGGAAACAATCTCTGGCTTTACTTTCGTTATCGAGCCGTCTCACAAAGTCTTCATATGGGTTGCGTGTAATATAGGGTAAGCCAAGGAAATAAAAGATTTAGAAGTCCCAAAGCTCTGTCTATTTAATCAGTGAGCATCGGCAATCTGAAAAGAAAATCCTAATCTTACTGATCTGTCTGATCATTTTAACCAGGGGAAAAAATCTAATGAAGAGATATAACCTAACCTGTTGGGACAGGAAATTGCACCTCGGGTTAAATAGACAGTCGGCTGACTATTCCGTTTCAAAACTTAACCCTCGAACTTCTAACACGCTATATCGCGTTGTGGTTCTGTAATTCCCTTCCTGTAAAATGTAATCCCAGGGCCAACCAGTGTTCAAACTCCCGAAGTGAAGATTTAATTCTTTAGATACAATTCTTGAGAAAAATTCCGGAGATTTCCGTAGTGTATTTTTTTAAACTCGTTATGTGGGCACGACGCATAATGCGAGTCCCTCGTCGGGATTTCTTGAAGAGGAAGGAGTGAAAACACATGATTCACTACTCTCATCCCACCCTCCACTCGCTGAAAATAATTACATTTCATTTATTGTGCACACGATTGAATTATGTAAACGCACGCATGTGAATGGCCGTATCTTCTGCTGAACCGAATTTCGTATAAAATATCCTGGCAAAAGACTTTCGCAATATGTAGCACAATCTCTCGCTAAAACGGATGAGTCAGTAGCAAATAACAATCGGAGTGCTTTCCTCGAAGACACCAGGAGCAGCAAATAAGTATGATAAGCATCCTGCTTTACCAAACAGAGCAGGGACATGGAAGTTCAAAATAGATGACTGCCTGTGGTGGATATTACGCCTGCATGACGCGCAATTAGAGTAATATTTTGTCTTGAAAATACCAGAAGGTCTGTAGGTAAACACCTTGTGATGAATACGGAAATTTAAGGATTTGATGCTAAATTTAATTACGGCGAATTGACACTGCCACGATCATTTTCTTGGGAAGTGGATAAAATGTGTTCTGTACATAACTTATCTGCTGGTTACGGAAATGAAAAAGGTCGAATCACGAGGCGGAACAAATTATAGCGGTCGTGTTTCCATTTGTAGGATGTCATTCCAATCATCGTAGTCTGTCAGAGTCCACAACAGGGAAAAGTTAAACGGGACGAGTCCAATAAACATGCTAATATTCTGTTTTAGGGACGACAGCAAATACTCCAAAATATGCCTTATCGGAGAACTGATTGCGTGCTGTACGTTAGCAGACTGTAAATCGAGACACTTGTCAACACGATATCTCACCGCGATCGTTGACATTCACAGACTAATCGTAAAAGAACTAAAAAAAATGGTTGATTGTAGAATCCATTTCAATTCCGATGTTCATACACAGACAGGGTCAATAAACTGCTTGATTTGAAGGAATCTGAGAGGGTGAAAATGTTAATCTGTACTTTTTTCCGTTCAATGAAACGTACATTCTTATTAAGGTCGGCGCGAAACGCCTGAAATTATTGCAATCGCCCTTACCAAATCCAGAAATTTCCCCTTCTGCTGCCCCGTGTTCGCTAATTTTCGAGAGAATGAAGCAGAATTCAGGTTGAAATTGATGTTTGCGTGTAGAGGATGTAAAAATCTAGCGACAGTTTATATTTTCGGCGGATGAACAGAAGGGTACATTTCAAGCCAAACTTGTAGACAATTGCCTCCAAGATTTTGTATATTTTTGTCGAACATCTCAGAAAATCTCGGAACTTTTTGCAATGTGCACAATGTACTGTATACGCGGCTTCATCTGATGCACACAGAAGGGTCGGTTGGTTCGTCGGACCGAACTTCAAGCAGAGATAAATTTGTATCGGAGGTGCACGGGAGTTTGATATCAAAATTAATCAATGAACGATGGTAAACTGGCATGCCTGCAGAAAATCCTAAAGCGAGTCATGGTGAGCAGAAAGGGAAATCAAAATGCACCCACATTCACATCAGGAATCGCTAACTCAGGGATGTGTTTACTCTTTAGTCAACTTGATCTTCACTCCCATGACCATTTTAATCATATCCTCCATCAACAGCGGAATAAATATACTGATTTTATGCCTTGAAATGGTGTTTGTCGAGCCATGGTGTGCGGACATGCCAAGTCAGTTCTATTTTCCAAGTCATTCTGACAGTAGAAAATTCCCAAATTTGACGTAATTTTTGCACATCTATTAAAAATTATCCCCCATCGAAACAAAGAGCCGAGAGGCAAATTAATTATCAAATTAACAAGTAAATGAACGATAACCCTTCAAATATTGTCATTTTTTACAAATAGAGTGTTCAAATTACATCTATTATAATAACAACAACATTCACTGCACGATGCCTGTGTCCCACTTCGAGGGAACGGGTTTCGGAAACAAATTTTTTCTCACTGCAGTGAACTTTTGCGCATCATCCAGTCTGAATAAAATAAGACTCAACTGTCCTTCGCTATAGCTCAGCGACATTTAGGTCTAATTTTGATCAGACTGCACATCATCCGAAAAGGATTGGTGTATTCTTATCCTGACAATTTCGCATATTGAATTTTGACGTCAGTCTCAATATTACGACATTGCAATCCAATGTGATTGTGCTTGTGCTTTGACAATAACATTCAAGATATGGGAGATTTTCTTTCACTCTGAAGAGATTTCCGTGAAATTTATGTACAACTTACATAGAGATGCTATGCGGAAATTGCTCAAATCACAGGACCTAGAGTCGGGTAGAAATGACAAGATTTAAATTAATGCTCCATTTCATTTTCTGCTGCATTTTGATGTGAATGGGAAATTTTCTTCATATTTATTGTCACATGTCAAGTGAAAATTGTGTACTGCAGTTCTATGGTAAAAGAAAACAAACAGGAATCAAACGAATAAATTTCCTTGCTCAATACAAGTCAATGATGAGTAAAAATATTGTTTTTACGCAATATTCATGGAACCAGCCTTTCGCGCATCCTAATTGTCACATGTTTTGGAGATTGTCTCAAGAAGGACTGTAAGATCCAAAAGCTTGAAATTTTTCGAACTTCATTTTTACCTCCAGTAGATGTCATCGCGACTGGCTGCTGATCATTCTCTTGTTGATAGCCCGTGTCGCTTAGATTCCTGCTTAGAGAATAACTCGATCTGGGATTGATCCCAGGACATCCCGCTTGTGAGGGAAAATTCTTAACACATACTATAGCAGTGCGCTTTATTTCCCCACATCTTGCCTATCGCTCCAATTTACCACTGAATGTTGGCACGTAATTATATCACCAGCCATGTACTATATACATTGTACGTGAAATGCATACCTCCAGTTACGACGACCTTGCGAAGTCCATGAGTTTGTATTGCAATACAAATAAACTCTTACTCAAATCAAATCGAAGTCGGGTGATACAAACAATAAAACATTAGCTCTCTCATGTCGACTATTATAAATCAATTAAGATTAATGCAGATATGAAACAACATTTATGAATTTAAATTGTTCCCCGTCACTTCTAAACATAAAAGATGGTGGGTGTAAGGGACAATCCACGGGTGTAACACCTATGGACCGTCATAGCTCAGTCGGTAGAGCATCAGTGAGTTGAACCGGGGTCGTGAGTTCGAATCCCGCTGACAACCAATATATTCTTTCTCTCTCAAAAATCATTTTATATGTATATATGCTCAGTGGCGGGCTTTACGCCATACCAAATATCAATTCTTCACAATTACTGGCACACCACTGCGCACCACAATCCCACCGCTGTCATGAAGAAATCGCTTTCCTGTATCACATATCAGGGTAGATTTTAGACACGTAAATGGAACATTGTAACCTAAATTTGGTGTGTAAATGATTTCTTGGATTTATAATTCTCGCATTAGCCTCGTTAATTGAAAATATTTAGCCGCCTACCAGCAAAATGGAGGGGGTTATTAAATCGACAATCATTTAGGTTCTGACATAGCCTTTACTGAAGTTACAGTTAAGAAGTTAAGAAGAAAAAGCTACTGATGAAATAGGTAACACCAGAATCAAATGAACTTGGTTTTGGTTATACTTATCGAATTTTCAAACAGATTTCCAACGGAATGGATTCGAACCTTGAAACTCACGAAGCGGTCAAGATGAAAGCAGATGACAGTTCCATTCTCTCTTTGCACTGAGTGCATTCATTATCCGATGTGTAACACCACTCGTCTGCTCTCTTTCTCTCATAATTTCCAGTGTACTTTAACACGTACGTCAACGATCAATCGACGTTGATATCGGATTAAAATAGTTCCGGATATTCGATGCCAGTATCTATCTATAAACATGACTCCATTAGTTACATTGCAATAATGATATATAAACAATGAAAAGATTACCAGCGGTATTTTAAATTAAAATAACCTAGGCATTATTTGGAAATATATAATTCCGTCAACAATCCCGAAATGTAAGAGTTACAACGGACACTATTCGGACTGATTCCACTTCATGTCGAGAAAGTCATATATGCTAAAAAGATATCGTCACATTTTTCCAATTAATCAACTGCCTTTTGTCCAAAAATGATATTCGCGTACATCAGTCAAGAAAATTTCTACTAAGGTGCCATTTTTTAAACCACCTGACCGAGTCTCATTGCCAGTACCCCTGGCGTTTCTGGCTGTTCAGATGAGTATAGCCTACAGTTTTTTTGAACTCGTGAAGTTTGTTATTTTTCACAGCATCCCATAAATTTTAAAACAGCTTTTTCACATAAGTTCAGATAGAGGGTCTGAAATCGCTATATAGGACTCCAACAGGATCAACCTCATTATCTAGGGTTGCCTTAGCCATTTTATCAGCCTCAGTATTACATTTGGTGTCAATGTGACTAGGCAACCAACAAAACACAATATCAATCTCTTTAACAAATCTACATTCATATGTAGAATATTTAAGAGTTGAAGTTCCACTTTTAATCGCTTGAAGGCATGACAGTGAATCTGATAATATGACATATTTTTTCATTTTAGTGGACCCAATACCTTCCAAAACCGACAATATAGCTTTTGCTTCTGCAGTGCTTCTTCTTTTTAGTTTTGGAACTAAAGATAGTAGCACATGCTACTCTCTCATCATCTTTAGAAGCATCTGTATAAATAGCCTGATGCGATATGTATTTTTCTCCCAGTAGACCAAATTCTTGTGTATAGACGAGCTGTGTATGCCTTTTTATATTTCATTAGTAGAAGATATATTTCTGATTTAGCTAACTGCCATGGCGAAATTGGTAAGAGCTCGTTAAATAAATTTTGACTAAACGTAATACCAGCTGCTACAATGTGTGGTTTCATCCGAATTCAAAGAGGTGTAATAATGGAGGGTTGCCTTAAATATAAATCCACGCACTGAGGATTGAAAACACAGTTATTTGCAGGATTCGAGTGATTTGATCGCAATTTTGTAAAATATTCCAGTGATAGTTTAATTCTTCGAAGCTCTAAAGGAAATTCATTTGCTTCGACATATAAGCTTTCTTTAGAGGATGTTCTGAACGCTCCAAGGCAAAGTCTTTGTTCTTGGTGGAGAATAGAATCTAGCTTTGCCAAGTTTGACTTGTTTGCACCGTTGTAAACAATACATCCATAATCAAGTTTGGAACGAACAAGTGATCGATATAAACGGAGAAGTGTTTGTTGATCTCCTCCCACGTTTACCCACAACTACCTTCAGCAAATCAAGATCTTTCGTGCACTTAGCTTTCAAGCAATTTATATGCGATAAGAACGTTACTCGGTGGTCAAACTATATTTCTAAGAATTTGACATTTTTCACTACTTTGATCTCAGTTTCATCCAATGTAAGTACTGGATCTTTGTGCTGGCAATACCTTCTGCAAATTGTATACAATTTGTCTTAGCTCTGGAGAATTCGAAGTCATTTTCTAAACACCATTTTTGAATTCTGTTTAGACCATTTTATAATGTTCTTTCAATATTGTGTATATTACCTTTTCCACTGCACGAAATGTTGAAATCGTCCACAAAGAGTGAACCATCGGTTGATGTAGTCAAAACTGCCGCTAAGCTGTTGATCTTGATACTAAATAGAGAGGTAGACAAAATACTGCCCTGTGGAACAGACTGATCCTGATCGAAATGATCAGACATGGTTGTACCCAACCGAACTTGGAATTGTCTGTAATTCAAAGCATTGTATATAAAAAAATGGGTGAACTGCCTTTTAATCCCATGGTATGAAGATCTTTTTGAATCCTGTATTTTCAATTAGTATCATAGGTTTTTTCTAAATCAAAAAGCGAAAGCATTCTTGACATAGGAATCTAATCTGACTAATGGTCAATAGTACTTCTATTTTTACGGAAACCAGCTTGAATATCAGTAAGTTCCTTTACAGGTTCTAGGTACAATACAAGGCGGTCATTTATCATGCGTTCCATTGTTTTACAAGCACAGGTAGTCAGTGAAATCGGACGATAATTACCAGGGTTACGGCCAGGCTCTGGTGCTGGTATAACAATGGCATTCTGCTATGACGGTGGAAAGTCTTCGGTTATCCAAAGTATGTTGAATATGCGTAATAGAATTTCTAAAGAAGATTCGGGTAGATGTTTCAAAAGTTGATAATGAATATTATCAGTGCCTGCAGCGGAAACGTTAACTTTCGTGAGAGAAGCATGGAGTTCCTCAATTGTAAGCATAGCGTTATAGCATTCACGGTTATTGGAGGAAAATTTTATTTAACTTTTTTCATCTCTTTTTTGGAAACTTTGAAAATGAGGTACATAATTATCTAACGAAGAGTTGTTGGGAATTGTTTCGCCTAGCTTATTTGCATTTCTACTCTGTCAGTTAACACCTGATTTCCATCGTTGAGATGATGAACACTGGTCTTTCACCTTTTATTCTTTGGATCATGTTCCAAATTTTTGTTGTATGAGTATGTGTATTAATCTTAGTAACATAATCTTTCGAAGGATCACGTTTGTTCTGTTTCACGGTTAATTACATTACCTGTAACTAAAATTTTGTTATCATGTCTACTTAAAATGGTGAAAGGATGCAGCCTACTTAGTAGTGTTTCAATGACAAAACTCTATAATTGTAGAAGGCCAAATGTTAAATACCGGTAATAATAAAAAATCCAGAATATAGATCAGGTGTTGACACAGAATTGTTATGTTATAATTTACTGTGATGTTTGGTCCAGAATGGAGCTTCGTTCCAGAGAAACTATGACCAGTTGATAATTCTAGATAGCTTATCACGGGTGTGTACCAATTGTAAAGGTGATCTTCAGTCTGTTCAGCGTAAATGAAATCTTGACGGCATAGATGATAACAGTCGTTCATGTGCGAAACTTTTGTGCTGGACCTCACCATTGCTAAAACGTTTACTAGGGCTTTGAACAAACTGAAACCATTAATAATACATGAGATACAGGTCGACCTTGGTGGATTTAACGCCGGGTTTAGTCATAGAGTGAATACACTGAAAGAAGAAAGGCTCAGTGCCACATAAGATCTATCCACAAGAGAGATGAAATGGCTGATTCGACAGAAGGATAGAGATAGAAAAAGCAACTCGGTAATCTTGACCAGAGAACGAAACCGAGGAAGTGGTCAGTCGAAAGGCTGAAGAAAAAGCGAAATTACAACAGATATAAGGGAAGTGGGAAGAGGTGCCGACAAACTGACTGCGTCATATGACTTCACAGAATAGTCTTGTGGTAAACCTGTTCTAAAGCACATACCAAGAATCTTTTATTGTACCTGTTCATGTGGCAACATGGATGATATGACCACACGGCCCCTAGCATCGGCATAAGCGGTATTAGATACAAATCTAGAGAGCTATGATGGAAATGCTCTGATAACTCGTATTCACAGGATTATGTGTGAAGGTTTTTAAATTGAAAGATATTTAGTTTAACTAGAAGATAAGATGACTTGGAAAATTTGACCTCTCAAGGTAACCATTTGTGACAGAGCAGGCCGCGGACGCATACAGGACATGTAGTTCCAGGATATGGAACCGTACTGGGAATATTGATCATACTGACCACATGACGAAGTGGAACGAGAACGAGTGGAAAGAACATAACTACACAGGGAACTATTGAGGAGCTGAGAGAGCGATGAGGCCAACATTGTTAATAGCAGAGGCAGCCTTGTCCGATTACCTTCACCCTGAACACATTCCCATTGCATCTAGAAATAAAGAACAGTACAGCACCAAACAAGCGGTATTCGTAAATAGTTTTTTCCGCACGTGACGTTCAACTTACTGAACACAGCACTGGAGGATCCTTGGGGATTTCGCATACAATTTCTGATCACCTTGCGAACAGGCTTAACGAACTTGAAGGGTAGTCATGGACGAATCCAGTTCTTCTCGTCAAATTCAACCTGTAACTCATCCGGTTGTCCCATTATACAGTACAACGTCTGGGGCCAGACGTCTATCACCAGTCAACCGTTGCCAGCATAGCTCTTCGAGACAAAATATAGACGACATTAAATTGTTTTTGTCTGTAAAGAGCTACTAGATTAACCAAAATAAGCCAAATGGTTGTATCATATAACGTTGGTCGAGTTTCAACAAACCTGATTAGAACAACACTTGACGTTGTTACTGCTCGCTCCCTGGATGAGATTATGTCTGAGATTAAATTTACTGCTCATATCAGTGTTTTTTCATGTATTGTGTACAACGTTGTGTTCCAGGAAATATCGATATTGTCCATTTCGCTAATATCTCCTCAACTCATCTAAAGGTAATTCCATCTTCCTATCCATCAGTCTTCTCTCGTATTATCCGCTATGGAACCCCTTCAATAACAGAATAACTGGAATATTGATTACATCTACATCGATCTTTGACAGAATCCTCGTTGATCAAAGACGCCAAGTGATACCCGAACATAGGTGGTTTTCCATAAAAGCATATCGCGTCCCAGACAAAACTTGGTTGATAGAGAAATTTAATAACCACCATCAGAGGGATGAAATTTGATCACTGTTTGGGCATACCGTTATAGCAGACCCTTTAATACGACAGTCGTGACTGATTCCGTGTTTTGGATATTATACATATATGAGAGGTTTCATGAGAGCTAAAATGCTGCTATGTTTCATTATCCTGTCTTTTTTTTTGAAATTTGTATACATATTCGCTCTTTGCTTCTTGTAGATATTGACATACTGTTTATATTCCTACATTATGAAACATCCTGCCAGAATGTAGCATGTATGAATTCACAATGTAGGAGTATTTTATAATTTATCCCTGAAGAGGACTACAATTAGCATACTGGCATGACAAAGAATAAACATTTATCGTTATAGGAGTTAAGCAAATTACAGAGTTGATCTAGTCCAGATAAGAGACTCTCTGAAGTTCGGATTTCTTCCAAATACGGTGACATTCTGCGAATTCTTGATTTCTGCAGACACAAAACACACCAATTTCTACTTGTTGGGTTGGCACATGTTGGGATTTTATATAGATCAATATGATGGCTCTCCGGTGATACAGTCATGTGATCGTGACACTCAATGTGTTATCTTTAACACTACGTGGCTTAGATAAAGGAATGCCATGAAATCCAAGCGTCAACTGTGGTCCTTAAGTATATTTGGTTGCATAGCCTGTAGGGTCATACGAGTTATTGACAATTACGGCTCATATCCGCATCATTGGGCCTTGTTTACTGGATCTCTCAATAAAGACGGTCTTAATTTCAAGAACATTTGACTTTGAGCCGCCACTCAGATCTGACGCTCACAAAAGTTTTCAATGAAGTTTTATAGAAACAACTGTGCCTCAGTGGAAAGTCAAGATCAAGAATCGTCGGCCATGTTTGATCAGGTGACTATATCTTCCAGTTTTGCAGCACTTGATTGGTCAATTAAAATCTTCAAAATTCAAATGAAAGTTCCGCATTTTCATTAGAATCCTTCAGTTTTTAAATACCAATGCTAACAAAAATCGAGAAGATTGCGAATAGCTGTATTGCTGTCAAACAATCAACGCCCCAGGGGCTGTGCACTTTTATTACCGAACGACTTACGCTGACCATTTTATAGTCAACCGATTTGCAGTAAGTTTAACTGTGTCTGTGTACCAGAAGAATCGACTGGTCACAATATCGCGTCATACTCGTGAATGTTTCGCTGTTATCTGAAGGCGATACCTTCCGAACAGAAGGCAATTGCGTGAATAAAGGCGCAGTGGAGGTACCGGAGCCCAGAAACAATCACCGACGGACCGCTATGGTACCGCCACGGTGGCGTGATGGTGGATACATAGTCACCGGTATGGTACCATACCGCTCCGTTACACAGTATTTTCACCTTCGGCGAACTTAGGTGTGTGGTATTAAGATACAAATACCCCAGGGTAAAGATGTAATAGTGGTATCACTTCATCCGATGAATGTGATGAATTATTTAACCGTTAGACAGTCGAAACAGCTCAAACAGGGAAAATACTAGTATACGGCCGACGCCGACCAAGAGGTCATATGGATCAACAGGCCCATAATCTTGAAGCATTCGACTCAAATACACCCAAAAGGACCAAAAGTAATTACTGTTATGTTCGGTAACGCTATGTAATAGCTGTGTTAGCCGTGTTGCCGTTAAATGTAAAAAATGTCTCACAGTAAAGTTGGGTTAAATACGTGCAAATTCTTATTCAGAACAACATGTATGTAAGGTTCGACGCCGACCAAACGTTTCCCCCTCCCCTTTGTCTTGCCAAAACGAATAATGTAATACAGATTTTAGTTCTTCTCCGAATAAGGATAATGTTTGTGTAGATGAGCCCAAAATTAGCATTGATCAGAATGAAACAAAAGCAGTTGGTCTAAGTGCCGAATAGCATATGTTGTCAATCTTATTACCCAAATTTGAGTTAGATGGTATCCATTATCGTTTGTGGCTGTCAAGAATAGACTGTCGATTAGATTATGAAAGACATCGCTATGTGACTTCTCTAAATTTCTCTCAGTTAAAACTAACTGGACATTTATATATTAACCTATTGACATTAATATATTAACCCACGGACATTAAAATATTAACTCATTTATTTTTATATATTAGCACATGAACATTCATATATAAACCCATGAAGATATATTAACATATGGATATTGTTATATTAATATCCATGAACATTAAGCCAACGTTGGTCGAATTTCAATGATCCGGATTAGAACAACACTTGACGTTGTTACTGCTCGCTCCCTGGATAAGATTATGTCGGAGATTAAATTTACCGCTCATATCAGGGTTTTTTTTCTGTATTGTGTACTACGTTGTGTTCCAGGAAATACCGATTTTGCCCACTTCGCTAATATCTCATCAACTCATCTAAAGGTAATTCCACCTCCCTATCCATCGGTCTTCTCTTGTATTACCAGCTATGGGATCCCTTCGCCGAGTCAGACATAAATACCAGGATAACTGGAATATTGATTACATCTACATCGATCTCGTCGATTAAAGACGCCAAGTGATACCCGAACATAGTTTTCTATAAAAGCAGACATCTAGAATCGCATACCAGACAATACTTGGTTGATAGAGAAATTTAATAACCACCATAACAGGGATTAGTTTTGATCACTGATTGGGCATACCGTCATAGCAGACTCCTTAAGACGACAGCCGTGACTGATTCCGTGTTTTGAATATTATACATTAATATATGAGGCGTTTCATGAGAGCTAAAATGCAGCTATGTATTATTATCCTCTCTGTTTTTAGAAATTTGTATATTATACTATATTATACATTAATATATGAGAGGTTTCATGAGGGATAAAATGCAGCTATGTTTATTAGGATTATATCGTACTGTCGGTTTTTGGAAAGCTGCATACATATTTGCTCTTTGTAGATATTAACACACTGATATGGGAAAGAATAATCAATTATCGGTCTAGGAGTTATGTAAGTTGCATAGTTGATCCATTCCATATAAGAGACTCTTTGAATTCTGGATTTCTTCCAAATACGGTGACATTCTGCGAGTTCTTGATTTCTGCGAACATTATACCTGTTTCGCACTCCAAGTCGTCGCTACATATGACAGACACAAACACACCAATTTTTATTTGTTGGGTTAGCGCATGTTGGGATATTGTACAGATCATTATCACGACTGTTCGAGTTATGTAATTCATTTGGCTTAATCCGGTGCTAGATGCATATGATCGTACCACTGAAGGTGTTAGCATGAAACTCTGAGTGGCTTAGATAAAGCCCGTAACTTAGGGAGCCTGCCGAAATTTGGACCATTTTTCACGCATGTCAGGTCCGTTTGGGACGTGCTACAGACAGATTTTGTTATTGGCGCGGTCGAATGTTCACGATGAATCGTTTCAAACCATTCTTTCGACCGCGGTCCGAATAAAATTGTTTGTTTTACGTATTTTCAATTTATTTGGGCCTATACCGCCAATGGAAAACCGGTACTTTGAACGGCGCCGATATTATTTTTCCGTATTCAGGTATGGATATTCCAGATTACAGAACATCGACTTTCGAATATGCATTATGATTGAGGCGATGATTAAAAGGGAAACTGTGAAACAGCTGAAGATAATTCACGAATTTATTTTCTCTTCAATGGCGTCCAGATAGTTTAGAACGATCTAAATCCAATAATGCCCACGTCCAGAAAGGACCGATTCCACGGCAGGGAACGGTCAATACGAACCGATTGTTTTTGGACAGGGGTCAGTTCAATGCGTTGAACCTCGTACACGGTCTAGATATCACGCGGAAATGCAAATAGAACGGTCCAAATTTTGACATGCTCTCTTACAAGCATCAAGGGTGGTTATGTCTTCGGATGCATTGCCTGTGAAGCCATACAACCTTGTCCGATTACCGATATGTATACATGATGGACTTGATATCTGTACATGATGGAATTCTGCTGGTCGCTTGTGGGTCACACCTTGCACAGTCTTGTGTACTGCAGCTCTCAAGAAAGACTGTCTGGGTAATTTTGACAAATATTAATATTTCATGTCACAAATAGGAGATGCAAATCTCCTAACATGTCTACAAAGTTTCAGAACCTTCTGATAAAAATAGTAGGAGTAGTTGATTACACTACAAACTTATATGTACATGGGAATAGATCCTGAAAATGGCAAAGTCCTATAAAGTTCAAAACATCATAAATATGTCAAAAATTATAAGTTCGCCTTGTAAATAGGACATGCACATCTTCAAATCATAGGTAACACATATATAAAGTTTCATTAAAA
Organism: Hanleya hanleyi; assembly: GCA_036873755.1. Lineage (NCBI taxonomy): Eukaryota > Metazoa > Mollusca > Polyplacophora > Lepidopleurida > Hanleyidae > Hanleya > Hanleya hanleyi. The sequence goes on along the minus strand of JAVTVY010040519.1, from coordinate 62,572 downwards.
TAGAAGCAAAATCTTAAGAGTAGTCCGGACAAAATAGTCTCTACATGGGAATAGATCCTGAAAATGGCAAAGTTCAAAACGTCATAAATATGTAAAAAATAAACATTTCGGCTTGAAAATACCGCATGCACATCTTCAAACCATAGGTAACACATATGTAAAGTTTCATTAAAATAGAAGCAAAATCCTAGGAGGAGTAGTCTGGACAAAATTGTGTCTACAGACAGACAGACGGACAAGCCGATTCCAGTATACCCCCCTAACTTCGTTGCGGGGGGTATAATTAAGGTTCAATCTGGTATTGCTGTTTTTAAATTATACCTCATGCATTTTGAAGATGGACAAATTCAACACTATTAGAACAATGTAAGGGTTTTGTAGGTTTTTGTATTTGATACTCCAACATCACTGACGTAACGGAATTTGTCTTTAAGAATTTGGACATATTAACCTTAATATTTTTGTTAATATTTCTCAACAGTTATATATAGTTTACCTATTGAAGTTTACCATTACTCCAAAGATACGTACCTGTGTAATGGACATAATCTTGCCATTTCGGAGCTCTATTTTAATATTCTGAGGCAGAATTTGCTGCAAAGTTTTGAAGTCTTTTGGAAGACTACAACCATCGACATGACGGAAGACCTTTTCTTCTGTCAAGAGCTTCACTCCCCTGAAAATAGTTTAATGCTATAATGTATTGCCTGTATAATTACCTAAACCATCTTTTCTCCTCGTTCCATTTGAGTTTGGAACAATTAGCATCATAGTTAACAGACCGGCATATTTGCGACATGCTGTTGTTCAACTACCTATCCTGTGATTTCCTCGGATGTCTTCCGCAACAAAAGTTTTTTTAATGTTGCGGACTACGGGGCTCAAACGGATCACAACAAGAAAACGAAAAAAGCAACATTGTTGCGTTGATTGTATCAGTGGCAACATTCCCACAAGCAGGTTTCAGTGAACATTTGATTTTTTTTATTCAAGCTTTAAACGCAAGGAAACGGAAAATTACTAAATGTTGAATAATCTCTTCAAACATTTATCTACAGGAATTGAAAAAAATAAAATAAAAACGACAACCTTTTTTTTTGTCCAACATTTTTCCTATTTTCAAATTTCCCACAGTCCTTTACTCTGGTAATGCAAGAACCACCAAAATGACCTAATATCCCCAGCTACAAAGCCGGCAAGTTCGGCAGTTCAATATTTACTGTTCACATAAAGAGAAAACAATTCAGGTCGGATAGGCAGAATCTCACAGATAGTACGATACATTTACCACACATGTGCACGTAAACGTTGTACAAACTATATCAATAGTCTTGCCATAAAAATATGGTTGAACCTTTTCAATAATGTCCAACAATTATCGTTATATTTATCAATTTATATTGGAATAATTGTGAAAAAAAATGTTCAACAGTATCTTTCACAATACAATCTTCATAAGCACATTCAGCTTTGAAGAAAAAAAATCTTACCGAATAATATAAAATTATAGCACTTCACCTGCATATATTTATGACCAACAGTAGGTAATAAATGCGTTTTACTGAGAACTTACTCCTTGTCTTGTATGATTGATTGAAATTCGGTATTAATCGTCTGCAACACATCACTTATCTGTGAAATATATAATACTTGATGATATAAAGGGTTCTGTGGGATTTACATTCAATTAGATTTGTGAACATACCATTCATTACAACACTTGTTCAATTATCACCCGTTATCTACTGCATAATGAGAATACTTTTCTTAATACAGTGTTCACTTTCGTTAACAGTCTCTAGGGCAACGATTAGGTGTAAGACTCACGAAATATAATTGACAAAGGATCTACTGCAAGTTGTATTGTCAGTCTTTTGTCCAGGATATTACCTTTTCAATGGGATGTCTTACACCAAAGCCTTGTCGTCTCTACTTAATCTAACAAAGCAATATTCCGTTGGAAGCTCTAGTCTTTATCAGGGGAATATCAAGGTCAATCTGTGGTGACAAGAAAATGAAACGGACATTTGCGTAGCCGTTGCATTTTATACGCCCACCAAAGAGGCAGACATTTAATGAAATCACGATTTTCTTCGTACAGTTCTACTTTTAAATAGATACCTTAGGCGAACAGTATGCATAACGTACCAAGAGGTGTTCGAGGACATAAGCTACGTGTCGCATACTGACAAGATTAAAAACAATGCTCAAGGTTTTGATTGTATTCGTTCGAGGGAAAGATATTAATTACCAAAATGGAGGACAAGGTCACTGACCTCTAAAATAATAGAGTTTTTTTGTGAACACCTCCACAAAGGGTTGTCCATTATAACAATTATGTGAAGATCAACGCCAAATTCAGAAATTCATTAACCCTATCTGGCCTGGGCTTTTTGGGACCTCAAGGCCTGGAGGGGGGGGGCAATTATTTTCCTAATTATTTTCCTTACCCCGTGAGCTAGGGAGCTGAAACTTACCACACTATACCCCTGGTTCAAGCTCTACCACAAAATGTAAAAACATCCAAGATGGCCGCTTTGATGACGTCACAGTGACGTCATTTAAACAAGCGTTCTGAGAACCCCAACATCTCGCCTTGCGGGGTCATCCGCCAAAGGTGCAGCAGTATTGAAAGCATACATGTAGAGCAAACAATAAGGTCTGGAATAGGTGATGTGGTACAGACAATAATGTCTGGAATAGATTATCTGGTACAGACAATAACATCAGTCCCATGTGGGATTACTGGCAAAAGTTAATCCCATGTAGGATGGATAGGTCAGTGCTGTCGGATTACTGGTACATAGGGCAGTCCAGTGTGAGATTACTGCTGGATAGTTCAGTCCCATGTGAGATTACTGCTGGATAGGCCAGTCCTGTGTAGGATTACTGCTGGGTGGATCAGTCCCATGTTATTACTGATGGATAGTCCCCTGTGGGGTTACTGCTGGATAGTCCAGTCCCAAGTGGGATTACTGCTGGATAGGCCAGTCCTGTCTGGGATTACTGCTGGATAGATGAGTCTCGTATGGGATTAATGCTGGATAGGACAGTCCCGTGTGGGATTACTGCTGCATAGGCAGTCCCGTGTGGGATTACTGCTGCATACGGCAATCCTGTGTGGGATTATGGCTGAGGAGGCCAGTCCTGTGTGGGATTACTGCTGGATAGGCTAAACCTGTGTGAGATTACAGCGGAATAGGTCAGTCCCATGTAAAATTATGGCTGGATAGGTCAGTGCCATGTGGGATTACTGCTGCAAATTGCAATCCAGTGTCATATTACATCTGGATAGGTCAGTCCCATGAGAGATTACTGCTGCATAAGCCAGTCCCGTGTGGAATTACTGCTGGATAGGCCAGTCCCATGTGGGATTACTGCATGATAGGCCAGTCCAGTCTGGGATTACTGCTGGATAGGTCAGTCCCGTGTGGCATTACTGCTGGATAGGCCAGTGCCATTGGGATTACTGCTGGATAGGTCAGTCCTGTGTGAGATTACTGCTGAATAGGCCAGTCCCAAATGGGATTACTGCTGGATAGACCAGTTCGGTCTGGGATTACTGCTGCATAGTTGATTTCCGTTTGGGATTACAGCTGGATAGGTCAGTCCCGTATGGCAAAACTGCTGGATAGGCCAATGCCATTTTGGATTACTGCTGGATAAGTCAGTCCCGTGTGGGATTACTGCGGGAGAGCTGTGACCTAGGACGAACTGTAAGAAACATGTGAACCAAGTTTCATAATCATTCAATGACAGCTGACAACTGCAGCAAACTGTGGTGTACAGATGTACATGTGCACTTCAGCTAAATCCAAAACTCAATCATTTGCCATAATTTGGAGAAAAATTAATATTTCATCTCAAAAATAGCACAAGTAAATCCTCCAATCATAAGAAACATGTGTACCAAGTTTCGTAATCATCCAATGAGAGCTGACAACTGCAGCAAACTTATCATGTACATGTATACGTATACATGTAGAGGCCTACATATACAATTTACCTAAACAGAAAACTCATTCATTTGCCATAATTTGGAGAAAAATTAATATTTCTTGTCAAAAATAGCACAGATACATCCTCTAATCATAAGAAACATGTGTACCAAGTTTCATAATCATCCAATGACAGCTGACAACTGGAGCAAACTTACCATGTAGAGGTATATGTATACATGTAGAGGCCTACATGTACAATTTACCTAAACAGAAAACTCATTCATTTGCCATAATTTTGAGAAAAATTAATATTTCTTCTCAAAAATAGCACAGGTACATCCTCTTATCATAAGAAGCATGTGTACCAAGTTTCATAATCATCCAATGACAGCTGACAACTGGAGCAAACTTACCATGTACATGTATATGTACAATTTACCTAAACAGAAAACTCATTCATTTGTCTTAATTTGGAGAAAAATTAATAGTTCTTCTCAAAAATAGCACAGGTACATCCTCTAATCATAAGAAACATGTGTACCAAGTTTCATAATCATCCAATGACAGCTGACAACTGGAGCAAACTTACCATGTAGATGTATATGTATACATGTAGAGGCCTACATGTACAATTTACCTAAACAGAAAACTCATTCATTTGCCATAATTTTGAGAAAAATTAATATTTCTTCTCAAAAATAGCACAGGTACATCCTCTTATCATAAGAAACATGTGTACCAAGTTTCATAATCATCCAATGACAGCTGACAACTACAAGAAACTTTCCAAGTACAGATGTACATGTGCACTTCAGCTAAACGCAAAACTCATTCATAGGGATTTTAACATTAGAGTACCCCAGGGGTAGTACCCGCAGGTGGCATACCCACCCCCCATATTTTTTTTATATTTTTTCTAATTTTTCTAGATTTTTTTTTAACTTGCTAAACCAAAAACCCATTCATTTCCAGGCAGGGGACACCGACACCGACACCGACTCCGACACCGACACCGACGACGGCATCCTCTTTCCCCCTCTCACAATATCTCCCCTTTACTTCGTAAGGCGAGATAAAAAATGGCATATTTGGATCGATTTTCGGTTGGATTTTCATATTTTTTTTTATTTATGCAATCTTTCCTCAAAAACTGTGATAAATTAGTAAATATTAATGTGCTGTCAAATAAAATATTTTTTACCACTTTTCATGGCGGACAAGCAGAAATTTTGAAGAAATATGAAAAAACATCTTTTCTGGTACCCATGTGGCCACCATCTTGAATTTATCCATAATCCTCTGCTCAGGGAGTTATGCAAATGGACTCAAAATCACCAATATGATAAACTATAAAGTCCCGGAGTTTTACCACTCCATTTTTCGGCCTTCCGGTGATTGCGCAGAAAGTTTGAAGGGGGGGGGGGGAGGAGTATGGCTCCCCCAAGCCAGGTAGGGTTAAAGGCGAAACAAAATACCCTGGAATCGCCTTTAAGAGAAGTAATCATCATTCTGAGTGACACACCATTTGCTCTATGTAAAAGCCTCAAACGATTGCAGCAAAGATTTTCGAGTTTCAAGTCCACATCGCATACTCGGGGATTTTATGCAAATCAAATTTGAACAGATCATGGGGCGAACTCCTGATTATGAACTAATTCAGAAAACTGATCAACTTTTTCTCCCGATAAACTCAACAATGTCATAGAAACATCCACCATAACTATATCCGCGTCGCCTCGTTTTATAAAAATTGACAATGCAAAAACGGTTCACACAAACATGTGAAGAGTTTCATACTATCTCCAGTATGCTATAAAATCATAGCACACTCACAAGGACCCAATAATTTGTACGAAGACTAGAGAAACACTTGACAAAATGTGGCAAAATTAAAAGTCATGATAATGTCCTCCAAATTTAAAATTGAAATAGTTAGCAACGCAATATTCCCACGTATCATATCATCTAATGTTGGAAAGCTACAAAATAGGTTCATTAACTTTGCATTTGTATGTTAGAGACAAGTTGACCAGTCCAAACACGCGCCTAATTCAGTCAATATGTCAAACAGTAATCCGTGTAAAATACCATATTTCCCGTAGTAATTCTACATGAAGAATATATTAATGGTAACATTGGCGCTTGCCTTCATTGTTGTCAGGGACGTGGTGGAGATGCTTTTTGTATTGTTGAATGCCACCAAAGTCATATGTGTTAGGATGACGCTTTGTCCAGCGATCGGCGGTACCAGATCAGCTTTTGTTCCCCACAACTTCGCTATTATTTTTTTTCCATTATTTTGGTCTTGGAGCATAACTTGTCTTCTTTGCCAATCCCTTCCCGAGCTAACCTCCGAAACCTTCAAAATAAGACCAGGAGAAATGACGAACTACACTGCTCGTTAGTTTCGTACGATTCGTTCTCCGTTACCAATATTGTCTTAACTTAATATGTATTCAATAGGCTGTACATTCATAGAGAAAGCTATATTTGCCGGTACAATGAGCCACAACACCACACAGCTTACGTTCCCACCCCCTTCCAACACCCTTAACTTTTTTCAAAGGCCTTGGCAAATTATCACATTCCGGTTGACACATCACAACCAATAGGTTTGGCGAGCAATTAATATGGTCCGGATTTGTTTTCCACTTTTTTTTTTCAAATGGTCACTTTTTTGTATTTTTTAATCTTTAATATTTAAGCAATTATAGAAACATTTATCGTCCAGTCAGGAATAATGACCGATCAAATTTTCATCAGAAATCCAACTTTCTTGCACAATCTGTTCTATCTGTTCTCAACATACACGCCCCAACATATTCTTACTTTAATAGTTCTTTATTTAGACTTTGTAACTTTCAGGTTTAACAAGTACTCTGCCAAGCCAAACTTCCGTAGAGAGTAACGTAGATTATGTCCTGTGCAATTTTGCTAATTCCTTCATGGGGTAAACTACTGTTATCTTATTGTATTACACTTCCTTCTTGACTATTTCATCCTCCTGTACCATACCCTCATTTACGAGCGAACGAAATATACACATTCTGTGGAAATAAGTAAAGTCATACCGTTTCAGTAATTCAAGGTATAGTTTACTCACGGATTGAACGATTCCACCAATACTCATCCGTCGTGGTGGTACCGAGGCCAGTGCCTCCGCAATTGTACATCTTTCTGGGTGCAAAAAATGCAGTTCATTTTTGCTACTGGTTCTAAACTGATTTTGTGGGAAATACTGTGAAGAAAGAAATGTACATTGCAGAAAACCTCATATGGTCTGAGATTGCATATATAAAGCCATTGTTGAACGACTTACATACGTAGGTCGTACTTTTTAGTGATAAATAAATTTTCCAGTCAATACTACAAATGGTCTTTTGCAACAACCCAAAAGAAATGTATCCTGGTAACAGACAAAAGACCAATTCAGATATCCCTTCATACGGTTTATTCTCACTTAACACATTTTGCAGAGTAAAACCTATGTAATCGGTTTCTGCACAAAAGCACATGTTTGTCGACAATATTGTTTTTGCTTGAAAAACAAAGTTATCAAAAAACAAGTCTTTTCTATGTACCCACCGCTTTTCCTTCTGAGGGAAACTAATTCAAAGTCAAGCTTATGTTACAAAATTCCCAAATCGATATAGTTGTGTTAATGCAACAAGTTTTCAATTTTCCCAATCAAAACTCTAAATCCGCCAACTTTCAGCTTTCGGGGATATTTTGAAATGTTCAAAGTCTACCCCATTCAAAACTTCAGGGTATCAAGACCGATCACTGAACATTCCCCTTAAAAATTTTCTTATTTCTTCAATTATCCCGAAAAGTTGAACTTTTCGCAAAAAAAACTATCCTACAATTTATTTTCAATAGCATTATTACACTAATGACGCATTTTAATTTTCAATATATACTCTTGCGAGAAAACATATTCCTCCTCGCGTGTAGGGACCCGATATATTCCAAGATCATGTGATGAATAATTCATCGCACAAATATACACATTAAACCACGGGTGTATAACGTCATCTAGCTTGTCCAATAAAAAAAAATACCCGCCATGAGTGAATATTCAATACATGGGGCAATTAAATCTAATTTATTCATCAGCAAATATATCTACATTCACTTAAATTGGATACGACATTGACAAAGAAACATTAGCCCTAAACCTTGATCGGGTGATCAGCTGACAGGTAAGCCTATGCCAAGTCAGTCCGGATTGATTTTTGTATGCGTTGCCACATAGGCACTTGTGGGGTGGTTCCGACCTGTCCTGCAAAGAACAAGTTTCTATTAGAGAGACTCATTAATACCATATGGTCTGGTTCAGTCGTGTGAGCCGTCAGTCCTATTTGTCGTCTTTGGTAATAGGCCATCCCTTGCAAGTGTTCCCTTCATAAAGTTTCAGACGGTCAAAATGTACTACTTTTGTCCGAGATTGCCGATTGAGCTGCACACGATACACTGTATCATCAAGCTTGCTGATGACTTGGTACGGGCCTTTCCAGTTGCAAGACAGTTTTGCAGTAAGATTCTTCTTTCTGGTGCTGTCATATAACCAAACCAAGTCTCCGACCTTATATGGACTTCCATGTTTTCGAAGATCATAATTTTTCTTCTGTCGAACAGTGTTTTTCTTTTGTGACTCCCTGGCTCTCTCACGTGCAACTTCTATTCGTTCTCGTAGCTGCTCAGCATACTCTGTATCTTCAGTAGTTACCATATCTGGACCTCTTCCAGTTATCAGATCCAGTGGCAGTGGTGTTTCTCTTCCCATCATCATCATCATTGGAGTCTCTTGAGTTACATTGTGAATTGAAGATCTGTATGCCATAAGAGCAAAAGGTGACTGTTCATCCCAGTCCCTCTGATTTTGCTTCACCATCATTGCAAGACGATCCTCTAATGTGCTGTTGAATCGCTCGACCATTCCATTTGACTGTGGATGGTAAGGGGTTGTACGGGTTTGATCTATATCCAGCAGTCGACAAACTTCCCGGAAGAGCTTAGATTGAAAATTCGACCCTTGATCCGAATGTATTTGTTGTGGAACTCCAAATCTGCAGATAAATTCCTTGACTATCTTGTCGGCAACTGTTTCTGCTTCCTGGTTCCGAATACCATAGGCCTCTGTCCATCGTGTGAAGTAATCGGTTGCCACGAGGATATACTTATTTCCCTTGTTAGATTTTGGTAATGGTCCCAAGATATCAACAGAGATCCTCTCCATCGGAGCTCCAACTTGGTACTGCTGTAAGGGTGCACGTTGCCGCCTAGGACATGACTTTCGGGATGCACATGTGTCACATTGCCTACAGAACAGTTTGATATCCTGTCTCATTCCATACCAGTAATACCGATCTGAAATTCTGGTGTAAGTCTTCTGGAGTCCAAGATGTGCTGCGGTCTTTGCTGCATGAAGTTGATGGAAAACCTCTTTAAGCAGATTCCTGGGTAACACCAATAACCACCGATATCCGGATCCATCAGCTGATTCCCATTTAAGATGAAGAACTCCGTCTATAAAACTCAGACGATTCCATTTTGCCCAATAAGCCTTGGTGACTTTATTCTGAGATGAGATCTTTTCCCAGGTTGGTTGTTCGACAGATTGGCGCTTAGCAGTAATTATCCCCTTCAAATCTGTATCACACTCTTGTGCCTCCTTTAAACGTTTATTTGACCAAAGATCATCATTTGAGGCTGCTTGAGGCTCAGTGTCTAATCTCTGCTTCTGTTGTCTTGTTACAGCATTAAAGGAATAGTAAACTCTGCGTTAACTCGTGCTCGGCATGACAGAATTATGCTATCAGATTCCAAAAACACGGGTAGAAAAAATTAACAAAATTCTACAGCTGAGTAAACACCGATTTATCGTTCACACTTTAACACTTTATGATCTGCGACATGTTGGAATGACTGTGACGTTTGTGGGCCATACTATTTTTATGTAGATGGCGCTGCGACAAATATGCCTTTGTCATCCGGGCTCTATCCCATAAGGTAAAGCATTAAACAACAACAACGGCAACATTAGCAGCGTTTCTTCTACTGCTATCGGGTGATGTGGCCTGATATTCTTGTCTCAGTAAGAGAGCTTGTGAAATCATATGCAAAATGCCACAGGTCAACTCATATGCAAACTGCCACATGTCAACCTGTATATCAATTCGACATTCTTATATCACGATCCTCATAATCGTCTCGGAGCGTAAAGAAAGGTCCACCGATCTGCCAAAAGCCATCGACACAATAATTTACAATTGGTCTCCATGTTATTAGCTACTCTGGCTTGGGCCCAACTACGTCACAGGAATAATGTCAGGTGATATTTAAAGGATTTTCATTGGCTAACGGCTCTCGGGCTTGTTAAAATAGCGACCTCCACGGATTATTGATCTGGGCAATAATTCTGATGTTCAAAATGATCTCATTCATTCGGAATTACTAGAAAAGCTGATTTGTTTTGTTTTTCGAATACTAATGATATAGTTCTTTCGATATACGTATGCATCATCTTAGGGTTTTCTATTCCTTTAACATGTCTTTGTGAACTATTGCTGTCAGTTAACTTAAAGTTCTTACGTTTTCTAAATCCTCTCTCCTTATAACTCCAGCACTTTGGTACCCACTTGACCGTAGTTATTGTCGTTTCAATAGGCCCAGTGTGGTCAGTTTGGACTGTGACACTTCGTTTTTCCTCAGGTGCCAAGATAGGAAGAATAAGGTTACCATCAGGTTCTTCATAACCCAACTTTTCACACCATTTACATGGCCTTCTTGACAGAGCATCAGCATTGCCGTGTTGCTTTCCTGGTCGGTGTATAATATCAAAGTCAAAAGTGCTCAACAGGCCCAACCAACGTGCAATCTGTCCTTCGGGTTCTTTGAAATTCAGCAACCATCTAAGAGCGCTGTGGTCCGTCCTTATAGTGAAGTGTCGACCTATAAGATAATGCCTGAAGTGTTTGACAAAAGGTACTACTGCAAGAAGTTCCCTCCTGGTGACACAGTAGTTCCTTTCGGCTTTACTAAGGACCCTGCTTGCGTATGCGATAACCTTTTCTTGGCCACCTTGATTTTGGGACAAAACAGCTCCAATACCATATCCACTGGCGTCTGTATCAAGAATGAAATCCCAATGAGAACTGGGATAAGCTAATATAGGGCTGTTCATTAACAGATGCTGTAACTTTCGGAAGGACGTTTCGCATTCTTCAGTCCACAATAACTCTTTGTTTACTTCTGTCAAGCGATGCAGGGGTCTTGCAATTTCTCCAAAATTCTTAACAAATCGTCGGTAGTAAGAAGCTAAGCCAAGAAAATTTCTAACTTCATGTTCATTAGTCGGGGTTGGCCAGTCCTTGATAGCCTTTATCTTCTCTTCATCAGTAGAGATACCTTCAGCTGATACAACATGACCTAGGTAACCCACCTTTTGCTGGAATAAATGACACTTCTTTGGCTTTAGCTTAAGATGAGCTTGTCGCAGCCGCTGGAATACCTTCCTTAGGTTGTCTATGGCTTCATCTAGTGTTTTCCCAAAAATGATGACATCCTCTAGATATACCAGGCAGATGCTCCACTGATATCCCGCTAGTGCCATTTCCATAAGTCTTACGAAGGTTGAGGGAGCATTGCACAGGCCAAATGGCATGACCTTGAATTGCCACAGTCCACTCCTGGAGGTAAATGCTGATTTTGCCACAGTCCACTCCTAGAGGTAAATGCTGATTTTCTCTTTGCATCCTCATCTAAATCTACTTGCCAGTAACCGCTAGCCAAATCAAGGGTAGAAAACCACCTGGCTCCATGGAGCGAGTTGAGGGAATCATCTATTCTGGGCAGGGGGTAAGCATCTTTAACAGTTACATTGTTTAGACGTCTGTAATCCACGCAGAAACGGATACTGCCATTTTTCTTGGTCACGAGTACAATTGGAGACGCCCAAGGACTGGTTGATCTTTCAATAATACCTCTGTCATACATATCCTTAATCTGTTTGTCAGCCTCCTCCTGCTTCTGTATTGGTAGACGTCTTGGTGCTTGTCGCAATGGAGGAGCATTTCCTGTGTTGATGGAATGTTTCACACCCTCAGCCCTGCCTAAATCAGCATCATCCTTTGCAAAGATATCTGGAAATTCCAACAGCAATGCTTTTACCTTGCATTTATCCTGAGGCTCCATCTTCTCCGTACTTCTTTCATACACAGATTTTAAATGTTCTGGTAATTTTGACTGCATTTGACTAACATTGCAGACATGCTTGGGAAATGTGTCTTCCACTTCCTTTTTGATAATTTCATCCTCTTGCTTCACTATTCCAGAAGTTGAGATAATCGGGCTCATTACTGCTATGGTTGTATCCTTGTGTACTATTTCAGGATCAGTTCCTGTATTAATGACCCGTAATGGGAAAAATTCCCTCTCTGTTTCCACAAGAGTTCTACCTATGCCCATTTGTGCATGTTTTTGTTTATTTGCCAAAGGTTCACGTATGGCCCACTTTCCCAAGACCTCCTGGCAAGATCCTGTGGACTTACTCGGGATAATCATTTGTTTACCAGGAGGAATTGTTACAGTTTGGGGAACTATTAGACGACAATATCCTGTTTCTTCCGGTTTGCTGGTACACAAAATTTGTAACCCTTCACAGGTTATACTTCTCCTCTGAAGATGAATTTCACACTTAAATTTCATTAAGAAGTCCATTCCGAGAATACCATCGTTCTTGATATCTGCCACAACCATCTTTAATTTGGTTGTTTCAGGCAATATCCCTGGATCCAATTCACACATCCCGATGATACTAAGTGGCGTATGGTCTGCAGTAAGCAACTGGACGTCAGTGGGCTTTATTTCCGGTTGATCTTTCAGGGGTAAAAGGAATAGCACTCTCTTTGATAGAATTGAAACACAAGCACCAGTATCAATTAGAAATGAAAACTGAATGTCCCCTATTTGAACTGGAATATAAAGTCCACTCAGTTCTTCTCTTTCCCACCTCTAGCACCGGAACATTATATCCGATCTTTACTGTCTTCATCAGGTGAGCTGCAGAACAATCACTTATGTATGGTTCTTCTTTTATCTTCGAGAGGTTCCCATGTCGTTTCGACGACTTTATTTGGGGCTTTTCGGGTTTTACAACCTCCCCTTGCCCCTTATGGTCGGTTGTTCCCCGTTTCCCGACTGTGTCTTGCCCGTGGCCTTCCTGTTTGGACAATCCCGGCTGTAGTGTCCTTTTTCGTGGCACGTGTAACACTCTATGCTGGACAATGGACGTCTTTCCTTTGGTTGCCTGTATCCATTGGTCATGGTTTCACCAGTTGGTACCTTCTTTAACATTTCCTCTAATTCCCTAATTCTTTTCTCCAGTTCCCCTTGAGATTTCTCTGTGACTTCCCTAACAAATTTCCTTGGAGGAGGTCCGCCTCTTTGCTCTTCTATTTTGCGGTATCCCTCAATTTCTAGGGCCAGAGTAACTGCTTGCTGAAGATCCTCGGGCTTGCCTTGATACACCTGCATTCTCATCTCTGCATCTTCCAAGGCGTCAATGAAATGTGTTTTGGCAAGTCTCTCTAAGTGATGAGATGTCATTCCTGGATAAGCAAGTGTTGCAAGCTTACGGATTGCCTGTCCAAGCTCCCGTAGTGTTTCCTTGTTTTTACGTCTTCTACCCCGGAGCTCTGCGAGGTACAACTCAGCTTGGTCACTGGGGTCCGAAACGAGAGCTGAGGACGACTACCAATTTGTCGAAATCCTGTTGTTCCTCGTCTGTTAGAGTACAGGCTAGTTGTCTTGTAGGACCATGCAGATGAGCAAAGAGATAATCAGCTTTCTCTTGTTGGCTCCATTGATTTATCCGAGAGATCGTTTTAAAGACTTGGTAATATTCTTTCCAAGAAGTTTCCCCACTGTAGCTTTCAAGCTTCATCTGGCGATGACTTTGAGGACGATACACGTGAGCAGAATCGCCATGTCCTCCTGACTCACGTGGAGTCGTTCTCGGAGAGGGATCTTCATTTTCATCCTCTTCATGATGAGTTTCAAAGTTCAAGGAAACTTCAGGGTCAAGGTCTTCCATTTCTGCACGACGTCTAGGCATGGTCTTCTCTGATTGGCTACAGCTTACAATCCCACCGCTGCCACCAAATTGTAGCGGATTTCCACTAGGGGTAACTCTTACCCTCAATTTACCATGTTCACGTTTTCGCTGCCACCATATACTACTTCAAGGTAAGTTATTCTCGTTTCTCTATCGCTCTTTTTCTCTTATTAAAGCGTCTGCTTGTCGTATTACTTATCTTCCAGTTAATTTTGTCTTTTACCCATGCTGGTTAGCTTCGTTCATTAAGGTTCACTGCTACCTTGTCTATTTAACTTTTTCTGTTAACTGCCTCCTGTTAACCTCAACTGTTAATTTCTTCCTTTAATCTCTGTTGATTTTCATCCGTTACCTTCTCCTGTTAACTTCTCCTGCTTACTTAAACTGTCCTTGATAACTTCTCGAGCTGGTTTACTCTAAGGAGACGCCGCCACCAGGTAGGTTCGTAGGATTACACCTCTTTTAATTGCTATAGCTGTAACTCGTTACGTCAGCAGGTCTGGTCTATGTCACAATACTTTATGATATCTTACTCTTATCTTCAAAAATCATCAATTGTCTGAGCAAGTTCTTTAAATTGAACATCAACAGGTCTTGAATTTATTTACAAGAAGTACAACATCAAATAGTATGCCAGTTTTGATCCTATAATGCTCTGTCGCTATTATTGGCTCCTATGATAAAAGTTCCTAGGGTAATTTCTTCAGGGGCGATATTCAGTGGTCAAACGTAATAGTTCCTAGGATAATTTCTTCAGGGGCGATATTTCCCTAAAAAGATGATCTTAAGGTAAGAAGTTCCTATGGGTACTATATATTGTGATTGCCTGTTGCGGACCAACTAGTTTCAGGAATCTGAGGCTCACTCAGGATTGCTGTGGATATCTGTGGCTCACTTTCTTTAATTTCCGCCTTATGATAATTTTCTTAATAAATTCAGATGAAACTTGACTGGTGTTAAATTTATTTTAATATCAGTCACTAAGACGTGCTCAGATTTGCTGTGGATGACTGGTTGGCTGAGGCTGTCTGTGGGTGACTGTGGCTCTCTGTGGATGTCACTGAATTTATTGTCCAAATTTTCTTCCTATATTAATGTTATTTTGTAAATTTTTACGTCCAGTATTTCTCAGAATATAAATACTAAGATTAGCTCAGATTTGCTGTGGCTCGCTGTGGATGACTGTTCCTGGCTGTGGATCACTGAGGCTCACTGTGGATGACTGAGGCTCACTGTGGGTTATATCCTTATATATCGTTATTTATATAGATTAAACTTATTCAATTTAACTATATCTTGGCTTGTCTTGTCTTTACCATGGATGCTTGTATCTTCGGCACTAAGCTTCTGTGTATGGTGCTTGGCTGGACTGGCAGAGATGTTCACTCATCGCCTCTCCGAGACCGAGTGATTCTCCATAGATTTTCGCGTCCTTTTATACTATTTGGTTGTTAACCAGTGACGTAAATTGCTATGGCCTATGTCAGAACTGAATGGGATGGAGTGTTTTGATTGGCCGGAAAATGCAAACTGACGAAAATCGTGACGTCACTCCACAGACTGCAGGATTTTCAACAGGGCGGCCAAAGTTTTTGAACGCTGAATTCAGGAAGGGATATATCTACTTTGACCACAAAAATAGGTCTGAATTTCGATGAAATCGTCCTTGAACCATATATTACTTTGAAGCAAGGCTCCTGAACTACGTGATGCTAACTTTAATTTGCGATGTGAACGCTTCCCTGCCAAAGGAGGGCAGATTTCCTAGCACTGAAAGTGCGGTCACATGTACGAAAAGTTTATGCGGTAAAAACATTGACTTTACTCCAATCACAGCAAGTATGATCGCCAAACTACAGAAAACTATACGTTACCAGACTCAAACGTTTATAGCAAGGTAAGTCCGAAGACCTGTATTTATAAGATATATAATTCTTAAACTCCAAATAGATTCCTAAAAATAACAGATCAGTAATTTTCTGTACTTCAGAATTCAGCGTTCGGTGAAAATCAAAATGGCGGCACACAGGCAATCACAAATCCTATCGGGGCCGTATTTTCTTAGAAAATTAATATATCCATGAATACTACATTCTAAGCCTCAATACTTCGGGACAATATACTATGATATATGTACTAAATATGTCTAACGGGATTTTACATGAGAAAAATTATAAAGGGTATAAACTTACGATTTCAGTGAGCAGGGGTCCACTAAAACTGTCAATTTTCGTATAGTTTTATATGGATGCAGACGACAAAACAATAATACGGGACTCTAAATTTAGAAAGCGGGAATGCGTGAGGGTCAAGAGGAGGTGATTTGTTTACATTTCTGAAATAATGCTAAAAACTAATTTTCGCCATTATAAAGTCTTGTCAGTCCAAAGTCTGGTATGTCCTTAGGAAATAGCGAACTAAATTATATTTTTGTCACGTTATTAATACATTGATATAAGGAAGAATAAACAATAATCTGTATATGAGATAAGCAAATTGCATGGTTTATCCAAGCCAAATAAGGCACTCTCTGAATTTTGGATTTCTTCAAATATGACGACATTCTGCGAATTCTTGAATTCTGCGAACATTTTCCCCTTTTCTCGCTATACATCGTTGCTTACATATGGCAGACACAAAACCACCAATTTCTCATTTGTGGGTTAGCCCATGTTGGGATATTATACAGACAGTTAGCATTATGTATTTCATTTTGCTTAATTCGGTGCTATATTGTCGTGTCACTCAAGGTGTTAGCATTAACCACCACGTTTAATAAATGAACATCATAACCTATGTCTTTGCCTATATTTTGTCCGATTAAGCTGACTATACCCAATCACGATTACGTGTTATCGCTTACTTGACAACTATATATCAACGAATAAAATTCCGCTGGTAGCTTGAAGTCCAGTGGACCACCCAAGCGTGCATACATGTACTCATTTGGTTCATATATCTGTTAGTAAGATGGGCTCATATCGGCAGCTTGCTCATATCTAAATTATATATCGAGTTTAATTTTAGTCAAAAACAAAATATGCATGTACTATATTGGCCTTTTTAATTCAGTTTTATATTTTTCGTCCCCCGCCGCAACGCGGCCGGGGGACTTTAAAATGGTTCTTGCTTCTATGTGTCCGTGCATGTCCGTGGATGTTCGTGCATGTCTGTTCGAATGATTACTTCCTAACGCTTTGTTGGATTCTTCCGAAATTCGGCATACGCATTCCTTGCGACAAGACGCCAGTCGGTATCGCATTTCAGCAACATCTGCCTGAAGGTGGCGCCACTGGGTCAAAATGGATCTCCCTTTCTTGGATTCTTCCGAAATTCGGTATACGCATTCTTTATGAGAAGACGCGGTTGCGTACTGGATTTCAGTAACATTTGCCTGAAGCTGGCGCCACTGAGTTTCGCTTCTTTGTGTCCGTCCCAGTTAAAATGGGTCTTGCTCTCTTTGTGTCTGTGGATGTCTGTTCAAATTCTTCACAGGCGATAACTTCCAAAAGCTTTGTCGGATTCATTCGAAATTTAGCATATACACTCCTTGTGACCAGACATGGGTTAGTGTTGCGTTTCAGCAAGATCCACCTGAAGATGGCGCCACTGGGTCTTGTTCCAATCTTCTGTGCATGTCGGTGGTTTCCATTCAAATTCTTCACAAGCAATAACTTCCAAATGCTTTGTCTAATAATTAGGCATCCCTAAATGCGTTTGCCATTTTTCCTTCTTTCTTTCGCTTCTCGCTGTTAGTTTTGAATTTCATGCCGCTTTAAATGAGGGACACCATTTTCTGAAATTTGCTGTCCAGTCCTTCTATTCCACATCATATGATTTACACTAAAGCTTTTGCAGGAACCATATTTTATTTCAGAAGTATAATATGAAATAACTGGCAGGGGAATCCCCGCAGTACCGAACCCGTGTTAGTTTTGAATTTCGTGTCATCTTAAATGAAGGACAACATTTCCTTCAATTTTGTTGTCAAATAATTCTATCGCACATCATATGATTTACCCTAAAGCTTCTGCAGGAACCATTTGTGTCCACACGTGTAACTTACAAAATTATTTACAACTGAGTTCCTAAAGTTTGGGTGCACACTTTGCATGTGATCAATTTCCTGAATTGAATTCCACCTTGTTGCTTTCCGGACTGACATATGATGGCATGCGGTTGCCAGTGTGGTTCGTGTGGGAGAAGAGCATGCTCCCATCCCCAGGGCGCCTAGCCACACCCTCTATCTCCCAAACTAGCCCTCGCCTGACCCTCATATATTGTGTTTGAGCATATATATCTCCAATATATCTTGGCAGAAACTGAAATTTGTGTGTTGTCTGCAATATTGGGATAATTGCAACCCCAAAAGGTTTCAATTTATCAGGCACAGACCCATGTTTTTGTATTTGGTAAATATGTCACTTGTCTATAGATCTTGCTTGGAATTGTTTTTCGTGCCAATCCGCTTCTGGGTGGCGCCACCTCGGGTCAAGTTAAAATTGCATCTCCAGACAATAACTTTTGAAAACCTTAAGGATTCTTTCCAAATTTGGTGTGGTGGTACCTTGCCTAAGATCTGGCTTGAGAATGTTTTTCATGTTGATAGGGGACCACCTGGAAGCTAAGTTAAGTGTTTCCAGACAATAACTTTTGAAAACCTGAACGATTCATTCCAAATTTGGTGTGTAGGTACCTCGCCTCAATTTCTCGTTTGGCATTGTTTTTCATGCCGATCCACATATAGGTGGTGCCACCTGAAGGTAAATTTAAAATTATGTTTCCGGACAATAACTTTTTAATACTTGAATGAATTCTTTCCAAGTTTGGTATACATGTACCTTACCTGAAGGTTTCACTTGGTATTGTTTTTCTTGTCGATCTGCTCATAGGTGGCGCCACCTGTAGACCAAGTTAACATTTTCTATTTCCAATGTCAAGGGATCTTGCCTCAAGATCTCGGTTGGGATTATTTTTTATGCCTATCTGCCTACACATGGCACTACCTGAGGGCCAAGGTAAAATTGCATTTCCGGACAGTAACTGTTGGACCTTAATGGATTCTTTTAAATTTGGTATGTGGGTACCTACCCTCAAGCCATCTTATGGGGTCATGTTAATGATGTTTTTCCTAAGTTTTACGTTTTTACTTTCTTCACAAATAATGAATGTTTCCTTTAGTAAAGGTGCAAAAGGCATGCCTCCAATCGTATTCGATCGACTGTATCTAGTTTCTTCAATATTTGGCATATGCATTCCTTGTGACAAGATGTTGATTGGTATTGCGTTTTAGAAAGATCTACTTGTAGGTGACGCCACTGGGGTTCTTTCCGTTCTTTTGTGCTGCAAGCAATAACTTTTAAACGCTTTGAAATGTTGCTCGAAATTTGGTTTCCGGGCAATAACTTGAGAACTGCTCATCAAATTCTTCCCAAATTAGGCATGCATATACATTGTACCTTGCCCTGAGATGCTGCTTGGGGTTGCGTTATCCACCTCTGCTCAGAAAGTGACGCTACCTGATGACAAAATCTGAAATTTGTTTTTGGCCAATAACAGCATGCTCATCGGATTCTTCTCAAATTTAGCATGCATGTACCATGCCAGGAGATGTTGCATGGGATTGTCTTTCACTCACTTGCACTTACAGGTGGCGCCACCGGGTAATACCATGACCTAAGATGTCGCTTGAGAGTGCATTTCGCCCACTTGCACCTATGGCGCCACCAGGTGTTAAAATCAAATTTGTTTTCAGCCACTAACTTGAGAACTGCTCATCGGAATCTCCTCAAATTTAGCATGCATGTATCATGCCAGGAGATGTTGCGTGAGATTGCCTTTCGCTCACTTTTACTTACAGGTGGTGCCACCTGGTGGCGAAATACCAGATTTGTTTCCGGGTAATAACTTGAGAACCGCTCGTCAGATTCTTCTCAAATCTGGTATGAATATATCATGACATATGATGTCGCTTGGGATTGCGTTTCACCCACTTGTGCTTACAGGTAGCACCACCTCGTGTCAAATCTAAATTTGATTTCGCTCATCAGATTTTTCTCCAATTTGGTATGCAGATACCATGCCATGATATGTCCCTTGGGATTGTATTTCACCTGCTTCTGCATACTGGTGCCGACATCTGGTGGAAAAATCTGAAATTTGTTTCTGGCAATACTTTGACAACTGCTCATCGGATTCCTCTCAAATTTGGTATTCATATGCCATAAAATGTCACTTGGGATTGTGTTTCGCACACTTGTGCATACAAATCTAAATTTGGTTTTCAGGCAATAACCGCTTTTCAGATTCTTCCCAAAGTTTGTATGCTGATACACCATGTCATGAGATGATCCTTGGGATTGCATTTCGCCCACTTGCACCTACAGGTGGCGACACCTGGTGGCAAATTTAAAATTTGGTTTCCAGACAATAGGTTGAGGATGCATTCCGCTTCTCGTCAAATTTGGTTTGCAGATAATATGCATTGAGATGTCACTTTGGGTCGCTTCTCTGTTACATAATTTCCATGCTTCACTGCATGGAAACTATTAGGCGAGCGGCAGATCCTAGAAAAGGGCCTTATTTTTCGAGTTTAATGCACCCACCCTACACACACCTGGATCATACATCATTTTAAAGCCTATGGTCTCCACTTTTCAGATCTATCTGCAGTACTGTTGAAATGTGGTGCCGTTGCCATGGAAACGAGCTCCAAAAGAGTCATGTTAGATTTACCATTTTCCTCACTATTGGAACACTTGATAATATGGATAACATAGATTCTTGGATGCAAAGGTTCAAATGATGATCCAAGCGCGAAACTTGACATGGGTAGTCTAATTAGGACACTTTTTCCAGAAATTAATGTTAGCTAACTGAAATCCAAGATGGCGGCTATTTTCCAAGATGGCCGCCGAAGGACCCTGCTAATACCTGATTTTGTTAGAAAAAGTGATGAAATTTTACGATTGGAATTATTTTGACCTTCAGGTATATACTTTTAGAGAGGGAAAAGCAGATTCTGGTATCTTTGTGTACTTCCAGATATATGTTCTAACATTCCTGAATCTGATGATGTCACTATTGAAGCGTTGTGACCAATTCGAATTTGCAGTGTGTTATCATTGACTGGGGTTTTTGCATTAGTGATCCCATTTGATTGAGGTTATGTCTTAGTTACGCATTATTATGTCTATATAATGTCCTTTACTAAAAGATTATTTCCATAATTTGATGCATGAGTAGGCTTATCTCGGAACAATACTTCACCTTAAATTGTGTTTCGGTCTAATCTGTGCCACCTGTTGGCCATTTTGGAATTTCAACAACCTTTACTTATTAGGGTTAATATAAATAAATGGGCTGTTCCTGTTTGTTGGTTGTTAGCAGAATGTTCCGAACTGACAAGGAGTTTATTAGGGATCTATTTGCTCACACTCTTCACTGTACCCCCGAAGAACGTTGTACGGATTTAATTATTCAGTGTGCCCAAATAGGACACATGTCGGAAACTGGACCCTGGATAATTTCACCTGGGTAATTAATCCCATGGAGTATTGTAACGCTGAATCATGGGAAATGTCATATCCATTGGGCTAACTTTCTGTTTGCCACCAAACATGGCAGGCTTATATACTGCATCAAGGAGAATGTTCAATTGGGCTTGATTTTCCACTATGCCCAATTGGAACCCACATCGAAAACTGGACCCAGGATAATGCCGCCTAAGTATTTTTCCTGAGAATTATATTCCCGCCCTGAAAATTAGTGCAATTACCTACTGGGTCCCAGGGAATGTTCTGTTGGATTTATTTTCTCTTTTTTTTTTAAATCGAGATCTACAGTTTCACATATTAATACAGAGGAAACGGGCATAAACGATCACACGACATTCTGAAATACCTCCGCCAGAAGGGATTGAAAGTAACGTTAATAATAAATACTACAGGTCATTGTACAGAAAATTACATAAATATCTCCAGCGAGACTGTTTTGAACTTGAATGGGACACTTCTGGATAGGAAACCGGCATGTAAGACACTACCGAATTATCGAATGTCTCATCAAGCTCATATAGGTAATACACTAGTAGTAGGGAAAGGACCAATCTGGTCGCATTGAGGCTCTTTTGTGTGAGGCTGATGACGTCACATCTGATGACGTCATGGATTATGTCACTTCCGGTGCGAGGTCACGTCCGGATCAAAGGTCAAAGAGCACTTCCGGTTACGTGCTATCCGAAGATGACGTGGGTTCCGGTGTCAATTGATGCATGCGCAGTCGTTCAGTAGCAGAAAAAAGGCATTTGGGTGGACGTTTTGGGGGCGAGGTTGGCCATCCTTGGTTTAAATGGGTCGTGTGAGGTCATATTGAAGCGCTCGTGGGGTAGCGTCCGATTGAGGTGTCTTGTAATGGAACTGCCATCAATCTGCGCATGCGCAGTCGGGTAGTTATAGAAAAAGGGCATTTGAATGGGCGTTTGAGGCAGAGATCAACCATCCGTGATCTAAATGAGCCGTGTGAGGTGTCATCTGGAATGACTCGTGGAGTAGAGTCTGACTGTGGCTGCAGTGAAACTGCCGTCAGTCTAAAGCTAGGGAGTAAGTTCCCTAGATTCTGTACCTAGTCCCATACGCAGTTGACAGTTGAGAGAAAGAAAGATCAACACGTTCACAGATGTATTTTAGTATTCCTCCATCACATCACACCCACACTGGGGGAGCCGCGTTGGGTGTATTTACATAATAGTATGGCCAAAGATTGACACTCTGAATAGCGGATTCTGATTGGACAGGAACAACCGAAAATATGTCAAGCGGATAAGAGGGACCCTGACAGATGCAACATAAAATGACGGCTTCTGATTGGACAAGAGCAGTCGATGATGCATCTGATACACACCATACTATTATGTAAACACACCCAACGCTACTGCTGCCCGACTGCGCATGCGCGGATTGACAGCACTTCCACTACAGACCACATCAGCCTGACTCTCTCCCACGAGCACTTCAATATGACACCTCACACGATGCATTTGGACAGTAAATGGTCCACCTCGACCCCATAATGTCCATTCAAATGTCTTTTTTCTACTACTGTCCGACTGCTCACGCGCAGATTGGCGGCGACATCATCTCACTCTACCTGAAAAGGGCTTCAAGATGGCACCCCACACGGCCCGTTTGGATCATGGATGGTCCACCTCGTTCCAAAACCGTCTATTCGAATGCCCTTTACTACTGGCGGCACTTCCACTAAAAACCACCCCAGTCTGATGTTCCCCAGGTACGCTTCAACATGACACCTCAATGGTCCACCTCCAGCCCAAAACGCCCATTCAAACATTCTTTCTTTACTACTGCCCATCTGCACATGCGCAGATTGACGGCAGTTCCACTACAAACCACTCAAGTCGAACGCTATCCCACGAGCGCTTCAATGTGACACCTCACACGGCCCATTTGAACCAGGGATGACCCACTTCAACCCCAAAACGTCCACCCAATTGCCTTTTTCTAACCGAATGTGACGTCATCAGAGAACAGCCTCAATGCGACCAGATTGGCCCGTTTCCTAATACTGATACTCGCTGGACTATTTGGGTGAGATTCTGTGGAAGCTAAAACCGCCTTATAATTTCCATAGGTCTGCGCCGTGATTTGCTGGCTTGGATGAACACATTTTCATCATTGGTTTGCATTCGGTTGCCCTGTTCTGCTCACTGATAACGACATTGAACAATCATACACTTGTGGGATGATCCGCTGAAGCTGCTGCAGTATTCAAAGCATATATGTAGAGCAAATTTTCCAAGTACAGGAATACATGTGAAATTTGCCTAACAAAAACCTTATCATTGGCAAATTACTATGTCGAAACCCTCAAAATTTGAGCAAAAAAATAGTATTTCATCTCATAAATAGCACAGGCTCATTCGCTCATCATATGAGACATGTTTAACAAGTTTCATAATCATCGAATGAAACCTGACAAATTCAGTTAACTTTTCAGTACATTTTTGTCTAACAAAAAACACTATAATTGGCAAATTACTAAGTCCAAAGCCTTTTAATTTGGGGAAAAAATCATCTCATAAATAGCACAGGTACATGCTTTAATCATATGAAACATGTGTATCAAGTTTCATAATCATCCAATAAAACCTGACAACTTCAGCAAACTTTTTATGTACACTTTTGCAAAACACAAAACTTGATCATTTTCAAAAATTTGGACAAAAATTAATAATTCATCTCATAAATAGCACAGGTAAATCCTTCAGTCATAAGAAACCGGTGTACCAAGTTTCATTATCATCCACTGACAGCTGACAACAGCAGCAAACTTTATATGTACAGGTATGCATGCCCACTTTTGCTAAACAAAAAACCTTATCATTTGCCATAATTTTGACAAAATTTAAATTTCATCTCATAAATAGGACATGTACATTCTCTAATCATAAGAAACATGTGTACCAAATTTCATAATCATCCAATGATAGCTGACAATTGTACAAACTTTCTATGTACAAATTTGCTAAGCAAAAAACCTTATCATTCGATTTTTTAAATTTTTTAATTTGTTAAACCAAAAACCTTATCATTTCCAGGGAGGTGATACCGACGACGACATCCTCTTTCCCCCTCTCACAATATCCCCCCTTCACTTCATAAGGCGAGGTAAATTTGAATAATCTAACCTCACGTCGGGATGTAGTTTCCATAACGGTGCCACGTTTTAACAATATGGCAGGTGAATTTGAACAAGCGCTGGATGAGCGCAAAGACCTCCGTCGAGGCAACAAGGTCCGTAGGGGAATACATCGCTGAATAACATAGGGCCGGATGCTAAGCTCAATTTTGCATTTGTTGGACGTTAACTCCACCCATGGTAATTAACATGGGATTGAGGGTTCCCTACTAGCATGTCCAGCCAGGGATGTGGAAGTCATATTCCCTGTATATAAGTTTTGTCTGATTTCACGTGCTTGAAATATTGGGGTATGGAATGGAGTATATTGATGGAAAATCTTGAATACTGCTTGAGACATTAGGCCCCTTCACAACCCCACCTCCCTCTGAGAGGATGCCCCCATCCAAATCAACACGTTAGCGGCAGAAATGAGACCCTGTGTGCCTAGTTTGACCAGTTTGCTTGTGATTTTGTGCTATAGGCCCGACACATCAACACTTCATATTTTGTATGTGTACAGTATAGCATCATCATTGAGAGAATCCTCTACAAAACACACCTGATTTTACCGACACTCCGTTCTGATCTGCCTCAACATCATGTGGTGAGGATTCAATGCGCTCGGTATAATTTTGTATATTGGTGTTACAGGTCACCTTCACCATGCTGTATTAATGACCACGGACTTGTACATGTATCACATTCATATTGAATGGTGATGACTGATGAGAATATTGCCCATATGGAACAAATGGCTGGATTCCAGCAAATAAAAAGTTCATATTAATCATAAACAACATACAGTTAATAATATTATCAAATAATTATGTGTATTCCTTGTCGACATAAATATATTACAGACAATATTATGACTGAATCATGTAACAGATATACACCTGAATCACACCATTTGTAGATCACTGTCAGGTTATCGCTTAACATTTAACAATTTCTGAAAATGGCGGCATTTTAATATCTGTCCAACCTGATATAGTTTACTGGCTTACCTATTCATAAATGCGTATTGGCTAAGATCACATTATGCCTTGTACATATAATGTGCGTATGGAGCTGTTTGTAACTTTGTTCACTGCTGAAGATGCTATAACTAATAGCAAAATATACAGAATAAATTGTGATTCCTACTCGGAGTTGCTTCTCTTTCTCTACAATTGAAGTAAAATGCTGTGTTCCTGTGCATTTTGACAGAATATTTAGACTTTGAAGATGATATGTAATGATACCCCAAAATGAACTGAATTTTCCGTGTCATCTGTCTGTCTGTCTCTCTGTATGCCCATCTTTCTTGTCATACCACATATGCAGCTGGTGATGGATCAGAAGCCTAATGAAATTGACTGACCTTCACCTGTTTTATCGAGGTCAAATTTAGCATTAGCAGTAATTTTTAAAGGAGTGAAGATAGGCTCTCCAAATTCATAATACTTGTGCAATTGGTGACTGACTAAAAGCCTATCCCAGTTGACTGAATCTATTTTCTCAGGTTATGTACTGTATATTATGATATAACATGAAATATAGCTAGGCATTCTAAATTGATACCACATATGCAACTGATGATGGACCTGAAGTCTATGAATATGACTGACATTGACCTATTTTCTCAAGGTCAAAAACTGTAAGTTAAGTCACATCTTAGCTGCTAACATACACCTCAAATCTAACATTGTCATCATTTTGTTGTGGCTGTGGTTTTTCTTCCAGAACAATTTAGCGAATTTTGCATGTGTTTCAACAGTCTCATGCTTCAACAGTAACTTAAACCATGCTGTATCGGCTGAGCTGTTGAAATAGCCTTCATTTCCCAGGTCTGACATACTGCATCACTGTCGAAATATGAGTACCAAGACAGAGTGATAGATCACACAGCCAGTGAAGATTCCCGATTTACATTGAATGTCGTTATTGCCCAAGTAGTATTAGCAGCATTTTACAACAACAACAATTCGCTGACTTACAGTGAAAAATTATAGTGAAAGGTATCTATTTTTTTGTTGTTTGGCATTTTTATTTGCTGGCATTGTTTCAGATAGAATACAACAGCCTAATTCATACAATCAGGAATAAAAAGGGGGTTAAAATCTTTATGTTCAAACTTTCGTAGGAAATATAAAAGTGGCAAATTGAAACATGAAACGCAAAATAAAGTTGGTATTGCCTCACACTGGGTTTCAACCATTGGTGAAGAAATCTCTTCTACCAGGGATGATTCCTCATTGCTCATCCTCCAGGGGTATCTGCCCCCCACTCTGTCCCATCCTAAAAACAATTGCCATCCCTAATAGGGGGTGTGCCCAAATTGGGAAGATCTAAAGCCCTGTGAGTACCAAATTATGCGTTAAAAAATTGTCTGGGGAAATGCTTTCACACGAGCTTTCATTTCAATTGTGTCCAAAATCATTGCTTCAAAATTTTGTCGAGAACCATGACAAACCCTATTGGAAATCACATGAGTCGTGGGTTCCCCATATAACAATTATTTGGCGGGAGATTTCACGTTGCATTCCTAGACCTCCGTCTGATCGACGGAGGTAAAAATAAAACACATAATCTATGTGTGATGTGTGTGTAGGTTAGTTGAGGTCTGATACGTAAGCGTATCAAGTTTCAGTGCCGGAAAGAATTACCGGGAAATCTACCTAGGCGGCATTATCCACGGTTCAGTTTTCCATCTGAGTCTCAATTGGGCATAGTTGAAAAATACGATGCAGTACGTAAGCGTGTCACGTTTGGTGGCAATAATCCTTGACAGTTTGGAACAATTCATTATAATAATCACAGAGAGAAGAACAACCCAGTAAAACATACAGGTACATATATATAAAAGAAATGAGATTATAACTATTATAGTGTTGAAAATACGGGTACAAAGTAGCTCATTCTACCGCCTCATCAGATCAATATATCTACGAACTTCCCAACCATCCAATCATTTATCCAACCCACACATATATATGGCAAAGTGACACAGATCCCAATAGATAATACATTTCCCGGGGTGCAGTAAACATACGCGTCAAGTTCCAACATGGGATGAATTACCCATGTGGCATTATCCAGGGTCCAGTTTTCGACTGACGCCCTAATTGAGCAAACTGAATAATTAAGACCGCCGAGACAATCCCCGGGATACATTAAATAGTGCGTGTCACGGTTGGTCCCAAATACAACCCTTGTCAGTTCAAACAATCTGTTAACACACAGACAGGAATAATCCATATATATACGTTGTATATTGATCTGTAGTGTTGAAATAGTTGAAATAACGAAATGGCGACCAAGTGGTGTGGATTAGGTCGCGAGACATTTCATTGTGAGGGCTATCTCGGAGCTTAGATATGTTCATTCATCAAATTATGGCAAGAATCTTTGAGTAAAGGACATTATATAGACATACCAGTTGACGAGTAACTGAGACATAATCTCAGCAGAAGAGGATCGCTAATGCGAAAACTAATCACTGATAACACAATGCAAACTCGAATTGGTCACACCATGGCGCAACGCTTTTACATTTCCATCACCAGTGCAGAAATTATAGGACGTATCGCTGAGAGTACTTGTAGATACCAGAATCATTTTTCCCCTGGACAGAAACATATAAATTAACACAAAAATGAATCAAATCGCAAAATTTCATCACTTTCTCTGGCTAAATAAGGTATTACTAGGGTCAAATGGCGGCCATCTTGGAAAATAGCCGCCATCTTGGATTTCAGTTGACTAACAATATTTCATGGAAATGCGTCCTACTTAGAATATCCATGCCAAGTTTCGTGCTTGTTTCGTCATTTAAACACTTGCATTCAGGAATCTATATTATCCGTATTACAAAGTGTTCCATTAGTGACGAAAATGGCGAATCTAACACGACCTATTTAGATCTCGTTTCCATGGCAACGGCACCACATTTTGACAGTACTGCAGATAGTTTTGAAAAGCAGAGACCATCAGCTTTAAAATGATGTATAATCCATGTGTGTGTAGGGTGGGTGCCCTGACCGCTCGCCTATATATTACAGACACCGTTCTGAGTTGATTTTAAAACTTGGGAAGGCAGAAAGACCCCTCCGCATCCAACGCCTATGAAGTAGCAGTAGCCTCCCTCTTCTATATCTCCCGAGACCAACAATGCTAAAAAACATTGCTGCCATTTCGGCGGGGGACTTAGCATCCTCTGGCTGCTTGTTATAAATAGGGTCGTTGGTATATTATTATATTATGGTTGTTGGTCTGATTATTTTCCCTTTCTTTTATGTCTATAAATGATGCCTTTGGAGCTTTCTATATGTTGTTTTTAATAGCATATTTAAATCAATATCTAGTCCACTATATATATTATGTCTATAAATGATGCCTTTGGAGCTTTCTATATGTTGTTTTTAATAGCATATTTAAATCAATATCTAGTCCACTATATATATATACTTATTTTCTTTTGTCTCTAATGACACTGAGGAATTTATATAGACATCTGTCTATTTTTTCTTACTATATTTTTCCCGTTGCTTATTTAACTCACCGTTTTTATCACTTTTTATTGTGGTTATAAAATTAGTTTTCTTTTTAAATCATTTTACAACTCAATGAAATGATACTGCCGCGCATAATCCTAACGGATTGCATGCACCATCCAAATTCAAAATCGATTGATTGATCATCTCCGCAGCATTGGGCCTTGTGTACTGGAGCCGTCACTCACATCTGCCGCCCACACAAGTTCTCAATTGAGTTTTATAGAAACAACTGTGCACCACTGGATGTCTTTCAGTTTTAAACCAATTTTTACTGGTCGATTAAAATTTTCAAATAGAAGTTCTGTATTTTGATAGGCTTGTGGAGAAAACTGGAAGATCATTCAGCCAATCCCGAAGTTCTGTGAAAGGTTCATTTCTATCTGCTGGATTCCTGGGACTATTATATCCTCGCCATCATGATCACTCCATTTAAGCCGGTGCTAGGGGTTGGTTCCTACAATGTGTTCACATGAAGACCTACAATAAAATCGTACCTGATATAGAGAATTACAATACATTGCTGCGGTCTCTCAAATTCTTTGTTCACGCTAGTTCAATCGGTCGGGTTCGAGCCCAGCTGGTTATCAGCTACTTGCCGTTGGGCGGTGGTTCTCTCCGGGTACTCCGATTTCCTCAACCAACCAAACTGACTGTCACCATATGAGTGAAACAACCTTTAGTGTGACATTAAGCCAAATCCCCCCTCAAACGGTCGGTGCTGGGATTATCGATCGTCAGTGTCTGACGCTTGAAATCACAGTCAATCAGTGTAAAAGAAGGGCGCAAAAGCGCTGACGTCATTACGGATTCCGCTTTCACGTTACCGGTGCTCAGAGTGTATTAAACAATGCATTTCATATTTATTCGTTTTTTAAACATTCACAGTAAATAATGTGCAGTTTATTTATGGATCCCATCTTGTTGTGCAATTCTGACAGGGTCAGATATGATCACTTAGTTTTACGGAATATTCTATCTGCTCATTGATCACGCGGTCCAAAGCGGTAGTTTCAGTTGCTTTAAGGCATGGGAGACTACCAGTTGTATGCGTCTTTGCAAACAATGAATCTCGGTCTGTGGGATCACATGACTTGTACAATTACACCCTCCCGTCCGTATATGTTCTCATCACCAGTACATGTTATCGCTCATCACATTTTGCAAATTACCTGATATTTTTAAATGTTATACCTTTCGATGAACATATCTTTAAATGAAACCAACTTGCGGAAATATTACTCTTACTCTTATAACGTATTGTGTCTTTTGCTCCAATACGGTACCGTACACCCCGATATATACAACAAAATGAAATACATTGTATAAATATTTCCTTAAACAATTTGGTGTTCACCCCTTTGTGAGATAAATAGATGTCTTTAGTTCTGGTCGGAGACCTTTGAAAAAAGTGATACGGTTACGCCTGTTTATGTTTTTACCTGCGGCACGCAGGTCTTCGGGAGGCTCGCGTTGTTCTTGTTCTTCTTCTTGTGACTTTTTGAAATACGCATGCGCTAAAGAGTGTGATCTCTGCCACACTTTTCTTTTCAACCTCCGATCTCACATGACGACCCTGTCTTCAGGCACGTTTGAATTCATTTGCAACTATATTCGGTGGAATGAATTATTGCTTCTTTGATTTCCGTTCAGACTTCAATTCTTTTACGGAAACTTCAGTCGCTTAAAAGCTGTCGATCGACACATCAGTCATTGTCTTCAGATATTACCATTTTCACTGAACAGTATGTACATGTATATACACTTTAAGATCCTTGAATGGCTTATATACCAAGGAAGGTGAGCCGCAACCTTGTCAGTGGTTCAGCTAATTTGCATACAGTCATAGGCGACTGTTTTAGTAAGTGGAAAAATGAGTGCACTACTTCTAGTAATCATTTTATCTACCCAATCTAGATAATTCACAAATTGATGAAGAAGTAGACAAGTAACGTATTGTCATTATGATTAACATTGAATAATACTTGGTATCAAATTATAGATCATGCATCATAAAAACAAACGCAACAATTACGTTTCAGAAGTAAGGGAACAACTCACCAACTTTCTCCGAATAAAGATGTTTCTTATAAAAATGACAATTTGGCATGATGTTTAACTTTACTCCCCAAGCAGTTCGCATATATGGAAATATGTTTTGAAAGGAAGAATAATGTAACCCCTCTGTGGGAATCGAAACAATGACCCTCCAATCCCTGGAGTTGCACTTATTGTCTTAGCTATACTGACTCACTGATACTTAAAACTGACTTTATGCGCAACTGGTTTAATAATACAGAAACGATTATTTAGTATTTAATGAGTTACACAGCCCTGTGCGCGAACAATACATCATAGTTGTGCAGTTATATTGTGCACTTTCGGTTACAAGCATGAAATTTGGCACATAGCTAGTTTGAGTGATCCTCTTTCGGAACACAGCCTCTCTATCCTCAATCTCGCAAACCAGAGCCTTGCTTCGCTGGTATTGATGTTCCTGTCCTCTTCGGCACTCAGAATCCGTTTAGAATAGCATTAATCACTCCCGCAAATTCAATACTTATTTGTATCAACAGACAATGGGCAGAAACATATTGCATTTGACATCATCCTCTCAAGTCAGAGCCCATACTGACCATAAAATCGATCTATTTGACCTCCTTGTCAAAGCTAGGGCCTTGATTTCCTGGAGGGGTTTTTGAGTGTGATTTTCATACTTAGATACCCTTCATATTGACTGAACTTGGCAGTCATTTTCGTGAATGCAATAATTTGATGTACCAAAAGATAATAACGAGAATTCGACATCATTCTCTTACACACAGACCTTGTTTAGTGAACTAGCCCTGAAATTTCACACTTAAATCACATTCGGAATGACTTGGTGACAAACATACTCGTGAATTGAGTATAGGGAGAAGATATCCATAGACACTGACTAGAAATGTTTCTAATTTGCAGAATTTGATTAAAACAAAAGAAATTAATAAAATTAGCAACCTTCGAAAAGGCTTGGCCGAACATGTCAGACGACAATTAATCATTAATCATTTATATAGAAGGAGCAAACCATGTCTTGGTATTGACTTGCTGGATGGAAAAGATTGTCAATGTATTTAGTTTGCAGATTACAACACACGTAAATGCAGAAACTTAAATAATTATTCTAATCGAATATCAAGACTGTCACAGGCCTCAATTTGAACATTAAAAAGTGTCATTATGCCTCTTGGACAGTTCGATAAAGCCTTCAACCCCATTCCATAGTTTCAAAGATCAAAATGATAGACCGGATACTAAATTCATTGAAAATTAACTTTGAAGGAAATATAAATTTTCCATTTTGTTCGGCAAAGTAAGCGAGAAGGGAGACTGAAGAGCGTAGATTTTCGCGCGATGATTAAATCCTTGAAATTTATTTGGATTTCCAAATATTTGAAAGTCTTTTTGATTTGCAAAAATCAACGACTGAACCGAATGTTTTGAAACTTTTGTTTTGATACACGATACTTGTACCAAGACATACTTGTACCAAGACATTGCCAAAGCGATCACTGTGACTTCGTCTGTCAATTCAGACGGCACGGACCAGTCAAAATTGTAGGATTTTGAACGGGGAAAGTGAATATATATATATATGGTATCAGACCTATTACGCAATTCCTACAATTGTGGGTTAGAAGTTGGAAATTACTTCACTTGGCATGAAAACACGGGCAGATGGCGCTTTTGTTCTACAATTACCACTACCTCCGCTGATAAGACTTTCACTGTATTATTGCCACTGCCGCAGGTTTTGACTACAATGTAGTCATTTCTCACTTGTTTCGTTAGTGCAACACAACTTGAAGAGAATACATTTATAATTAAGGCATTAAACTCCGTGTCCATAACAACACACCTTCGTTTTTCACATTTTTTAAGACCGCACTGTGGTGGTCTAATGGTTAGAGCGTCGGCCTCGTAAGCGGTAGGTACTGGGTTCGATCCCAGGCCGGGTCATACCTAAGACTTGAAAAATGGAACTTGTTGCTCCCTCGCTTACGCTCAGCATTAAGAGGATAGAACAAGGACTGGTTCGCTCGGTGTCAGTATAATGTGACTGAGTGGGGTGTCATGTCTGCCTACGGCATGATATTTCAGTGGGACAGCACTATAAAATGGCAGCATTAGATCTGCTCTGTTACAAGTAGGTTTCCCTGCCTCTCCCCCTTCCCTCCCTTCCCTTCCCCGTCGTGATATAGCTGAAAAAATGTTGAAAGCGACGTTAAACCCTATTCACTCACTCACTCACTCACATTTTTTAAACAGACATCCGCATCATGTGTGACATCTAAGGGATCAGGTCCAATCCTTGGAGATAAACAGATAAATATCCCAGATGAAACAGGAAGGGCAGACCCCAGATGCCGATTTCTGACTTGATCTCGATTGGAAGCTACCAGTTATCGAGATGGTAAAGCTACCAGTTATCGAGATGGTATTCGACTAGCTAGTATGTCGAGATAAAACCGAGACATCGGTATTATTTGGTTATGGAGAAACCGTATCGATCGATTGGACGTCATCATAACACCACATTGACGAGACGATCACGGGTGGTATATCTCTGTTTGGTTGTAAAGGCGATCGCGAATTTGTTTTTCATTTTCGTCAATTTTACTACCTTTATATAGAGACTCTAAGCATATGTCTGTGGTCTCTGGGTGGAAAGATTGCGATGTTATAAAACTTGATTTAAAATACAAGCGCCTAGTCCGTCATTCAATATTCAGCCGTCGTCCATTCAATAATTTTCGCGTCCATAATACAAAGACCTAATTCGTGCAACAGTATTAGTGCCAAATTTAAAAAAAAGAAAATCCACAACAATCATAGTATACATAAAACTTATAATAAACTCGACCATGTTAAATTAGCTACATACATTCATTTTATAAGCTTTCGAGGAAAACCATCCGCATCCTCATTTAGTGGAAATTGTAAGGAGGTATAGAAATTCCTATATAGAATAGAAGTATTCTGTCGTTTCTCTACACACGTTTACTGTACATGGGATAGAACAAGCCTTTTGGCTTTATTCCCGCCAGTTATAATGGAATTATTTGTTTGCTCATGTTGGAAATTATATATGGTGAATAAAAAATCAAATCAAATAATATAGTAGCACTAAACACGGAGACATATGATTGGCTATAACATGGTGAATAATGGTATTGAACAATAGCAGAAAATAGGAAACAACCTATGCCGAGTAATACATGAACGCATTCAATTATAGGGCAGTTATCCAGACCAGAAGTAGATATTACAATGACGAAATATAAAACGGCAGACGCATTAACACGGTGTGATAATAGAACTACAGATCCATTTGATCAGTGTAGTTTGATGGATACATGTATTTGTCTATCGATGCATATTTGTCGAAGACGCGATCGACAAAGTCAGCCATGTGCCTGTTTCATTCCGATGTGTAATTTTCCATTACAACATGTTTAGATAAATGTATTGTTTGGATAAGTTTTCATAGTTACAACAACTGACCGGTCATTAAGATTATGATATTTTAGATATCAGGTTCATGCTCAATCCAATAATTATGTTGATTAGCCAGATATGAGAATATCATCTAGTAGGGTTTTCTCGAGTGAGTGAATAGGGTTTAACGTCGCTTTCAACATTTTTTCAGCTATATCACGACGGGGAAGGGAAGGGAGGGGAGGGGGAGAGGCAGGGGAACCTACTTGTAACAGAGCAGATCTAATGCTGCCATTTTATAGTGCTGTCCCACTGAAATATAATGCCGTAGGCAGACATGACACCCCACTCAGTCACATTATACTGACACCGAGCGAACCAGTCCTTGTTCTATCCTCTTAATGCTGAGCGTAAGCGAGGGAGCAACAGAGTTCCATTTTTCAAGTCTTAGGTATGACCCGGCCTGGGATCGAACCCAGTACCTACCGCTTACGAGGCCGACGCTCTGACCATTGGACCACCGCAGTGCGGTCTGGGTTTTCTCGATATACAAATGATGTTTTTGATGCGTCCGATGTCAATACATGGTACATGGATTCTCAAACCTCGTCGCTGTCACGCAGGTTCAATATGTTCAAGACAAATTTGCCATCATGTAACACACGAGTTCATATTATGTAATATAACAGTAACCTTTGAAATATATGTCGATTCGCCTTGAGATACAATATGACGGAATACTATAGATTCGCATCAAGTCTAAGTTGTTGATGATAGTAAATAAAGAAAGTGAGGATAACTCTCATTACAACTATTACAAAGACTATGATAATCGCCTCGCTTCTTGTTA
This sequence comes from Hanleya hanleyi, assembly GCA_036873755.1. Classification (NCBI taxonomy): domain Eukaryota; kingdom Metazoa; phylum Mollusca; class Polyplacophora; order Lepidopleurida; family Hanleyidae; genus Hanleya; species Hanleya hanleyi. The sequence continues at coordinate 26,950 of JAVTVY010040519.1, read as the reverse complement.
CCTTGACCGGAATCCGCCGACTAGTAAAAGTTCCATCCGTCGTTATTCTCGAAAAATATAAGGGATGAAGCATGTCTACATAATTGTTGTTCAACAAAATGGATTGGGAGTGCTGCTCTTTCGCGGAAATTGAGCATCTTTGCGAACATTACACACCAAGTTCATTTACAGCTAGATTATACCCAGTATCTCTATCACTGTGCTGTAAAAACGCTGTCACGATCGCCGGAAGTTAGACAATTTACAAGCCATTAACGTTTGTTGACGAGGAGGAGAATGTCGTAACTAATTCAACTATTCCTAACAACAGTAAATGAGTTGCAAACACGTCTCCCTTATTACCCACCAATGATTGCCGAGTTTTTTTCTACGCTCCTTTGTGGAAACTTCCGGTTTACTGCCAAAAGCTGGACACACTTCTGCTTTCAGTCAATTACCGGATAATGTGCATGTATATGAGGAATATGCGAGATGTCAAAATCTATTGATTAACATTCAGTCGGCAAACCAAGCATCTCAAAGGGTATTGCTTTATTCATTCGATCTCCATTTTATTAATTGCGATTATATAAATACTGTTAATAGTTAGTATTATACGCTGATGAGATGTCCGCTTTCATATACTTTTCTGGCGCCCTGAGATATTTCTCGAAACAGCGTATACCCGGGGTGCATTGGAGGGGGTATCACATTCGCGTTTATTTGTTCGGACCCAAACTCACACGTGTATATAAATAAAGGAAATCTCCGCCACACAATTTGGTGATCAACGGACTCAAATCAAGTTGGTATAACATCGCCATTTATCCACCCCCAGCGACCCCAAACATATAAGTACAGTAGAAATTCTGAAAAACGAAGTGAAGTTGCCGAAAATGAAAACCTTTTTCGTGATCGGCGCTTGTGTAAACGACAAATTTGTTACCGCTTCTGAGCAAACCGCGATATACCACCCTTGACATTCCGCTCAATGCGATGCTATGGACCACGTCAAATCGACCGAGACCGGTTATGTTTTCGACACAAATGACCCCGCTTTAACACTATCAGTTGTTGTCCCGGTTTGAACTCAAAATACAAGCTTGTCGAATACCGATCATCTCGATAAATGTCGAAATCTTATAGTTTCCAATCAAGATCAAATTAGAAATCGACAGCCCAAGTCTGCCCTTCCTGTTTCATCTGAGATATTAGTTCATCCCGAAAGATGGAAAACCCATCTTTATTGATTGGGTCATTCATTAGATGATTACGATGTCTGTTTAAATAATGTGAAAAACGAACGATGTATTGCTTTGGATACTTAATTTAGTGCCTTGGTATATATTTAAGTCACTCTCTTCAAATTGGGGCTGGGTTGAGGAAACACATAAATGGGCGTCGCTGCACCTCTTTGTTCGAATGTCTCCGACGAAACATAAAACATATTTAACTGTTGCTCAAAGTAGTAAGCCCCAAGTGGATTGGGATACATCAGTCGAAACTCTGTGATGATATACAAGTTACACGAACGCAGCAGATAGAAATACAGATGATTTAGGTAACAACGGTGTGCCAGGGAAATTCAAACTCTGTTGTGTGGGAAGATAATTTAATCGATATACAGAGATTTTGGAAGGACCAAATTGACAGTACGCGACATATTGGATTTGGACCAGTGTCCATTTCTCTTCATTTATAAACTTAAATGTAGCCTTTAATTTCGTAATTAGGTAAGTTTTGACATCAATTCCCGCATTAGAATTGGCAGTTTGACCTTACTGTGGGTCACGTGGTACAGCTATTTGCCACTTTTAAATATTTCAATACTTCAATATGGAGGACTTTTCTGCACGTCAGATGTAAGTAACGGCTCAAAGTCGGGGAAAAGGGAAAATGTGTTGGAGTATGACAGTCCTTCTTGAGAGCTGCAGTACACAAGACACAATGAGGCTGATATGAGCCCACCTCGTTAATATATGGGTCAATGTCTATGGACGGGGTGGCCTTCAAGTCCCCAGAAGAATTCCATCATATACACATATGAAGTAAGCGATTCACGCAATGGTGGTCGAAAATGGACAGCGAAATTAGACACGGTTATATGACCCCAGAGGCAATGCATCTAGTGACATGTCCACAATTGGTGTTTGTAAGCTACGGGCTTTCTCTATCTAGGCCACGTTATTGTTCATGCCAACACCTTGAGTGACTCGATCATACGTCTCTAGCACCGAATTGAGCTAAATGAGATTCACCACTCGAAGAGCCGTGATAATGATCTGGATATTATCCCAACATGTGAGTTTTAATCGGGTAAAAGAAGACTGTATTTTAGGTTATTGTTATCGGAGAGAAATCGGTTTGTTGCATAAGTTTTCATGTATGTACATCTTTTTGGTATGTTGTGTTGATTACTTCTGGATTGCTGGTTTGTTGACTTGTTTTTGTTTGAATACTTAGAATTTTGTGTGCTCATCGCTATATAGCTGAAATTTTGCTGAACGCGACGCTAAACCTCAATTCTCTCTCTCTCTCTCCCTCATGTGCCAACCCAACTCATATACCGATAATTGTTTATTCTTTCTCACATCATTGTGTTAATATCTACAAGAAGCAAAGAGCAAACATGTATGCAACTTTCTAAAAACAGAGAGTACGATAAAATCATGGAGGTAAAACATAATTGGACATCAGCTGTCATGAAACGCCTCATGTATTATTGTATAATCTCCAAAACACGGAATCAGAGAGACAGAGAGAGAGAATTAAGGTTTAGCGTCGCGTTCAGCAATATTTCAGCTATATGACGACGATTAAACAAAATTATAAGTAGTCCAACAAAAACAAGTCAACAACCCAGCAATCTAGAAATAATCAACACAACACACCAAAAATATATACATACATTAAAACTTGTACAACAAACCGATTTCTCTCAAATAACCTAAATCACAGCCTTCTGTTACCCGACTAAAAATATCTTCTAAAGTAGCTGCTTGATAAAAGAATATCTTACAATCTTAAAATCCTTACAGTCGATCAGAATATGTTTCACTGTGAGATCTACGTGGCATGGAATACACCTTGAGGCTGGTTTCTTTTTTAGTAAATGTTCGTGAGTTAATAGGGTATGGCTTGCTCGAAACGTTTCCGGCCGCTCAAATGAATATATCCTACAGTTTTTTGAAACTCATGAAGTTCGTTATTATCCACAGCATCACACAAAGATTGAAACAACTGTCTCACATATGCACAGATATAGCTATATGGAATTCCAACAGGATCAACCTCATTATCTCGGGATGCCTTAGCAATTTCACCAACTTTAGTATTTCCTTCCAACCTGGCTAGGCAACCAACAAAACACAACATCAATCTGTTGATGAAATCTACGGTCATTCTAATAGTAGAATGTTCAAGATGGTTGGGTGAGTTGAAGTTCCACTCTCAATTGCTTAAGATAAGATAAGATAAGATAAGCTTTATTTAGAGTCGGGTTTACAAACATATAACATTAGCCCATGGAGGCTATTCATGCCGACTGTTTTAAAACAAAGAATTCTCATAACTAATGAAACATATTAAAATAATTTACAAATACAAAATAATATTAAGATATTGATCATACACTAAATTGGCACTATCAGTGGTGTGACACAGACTAGAGTTTGTCCTTGTAAAAATTCAATATTTTAAACTGAAGCACTATAACAAGAGGAACAACTACAATGTGTCCCGCTCCATAAACGTAACTGATTTTTAAACTCTCCATAGCTCGTGCTTGCACGAGTGTGGTTTGGTAAACTATTCCAAACCTTAGTTGCGGAATAGCGAAACGACTTTTTACCGTAGCTCTCTGTGCGCACACATGGTATTTCTAAAAGATTTTCATATCGCATTTGGTAAGGAGAGGTCTTAATTTTAACAAGATTTCGTAACATTTCTGGTGATGTATCGTTCAATATCTTGAACACCTCTAGAGCCATGCTTGAAGGCATCACAGTGAATCTGAGAATATGACATATTTTCCTCCTATAGTAGACCCAGTTACGACTGTCGCATTAAAGGGTCTGCTATAACGGTATGCCCAAGCAGTGATCAAAATTAATCCCCTTTCTGGTGCTTATTAAATTTCTCTATCAGCCAAGTATTGTCTGACGCGATCCTAGATGTCTACTTATTTAGAAATCCACCTATGTCCGGGTATCAGTTGGCGTCTTAAATCGACGAGGCATCTGTCAAAGATCGATGCTGATGTAATCAATATTCCAGTTATTGTGGTATTTATGACTCAGCGAAGGGATGCCATAGCTGTTAATACGAGAGAAGACTGATGAATAGTAATTTATGGATTTACCTGAGTTGATGAGATAGTAGCGAAGTGGGCAAAATCGGTCTTTCCAGGAGCACAACGTAGTACACAATACCGAAAATAGCTGAAACGAGCGGTGAATTTAATCGCTGACATAATCGAGGTTCATTGAAACTCGACCAACATATAAAATACAACCAATTGGCTTAATTAGCTCAATCTAATCGCTCCAAGCAGACAAAAACTTGTTAATGTCGTTTTTATTTTGTCTCAAAGAGCCATGCTGGCCAGGCCGTGTACTTGACAGTGGGATAACCGTTTTTGACGAAAAAAAACTGGGTTCGTCCATGAATACCCTTTAAGTTCGTTAAGCTTGTTCGCTAGGCGGTCAGTACTTGTATACGAAATCCCCAAAAATCCCATAGTGCTGTGTTCAGCAACTTGAACGTCGGGTGCGGAAAAACATATTTACAAGTTTCGTTTGTGGCGCTGTACAGTTTATAATTTCTATAATCACTGAGAATGGGAATTGATTCGGAGTGAAAGAAATCAGACAATCCCGCCTCTCCTATTTACAATGTTGACCTCACCGCTCGTCAAATTTTTCCTGTCACCTTATCTTCTAGTCAGTCCACATATCTTTTAATTTCAAAACCTTCCCGCATAACCCTATGAATTTCACTATGCCATCAGCCTTTTGAGTGACTACGTCCTCGGCTTCGCTCTCTGGTCAATATTGGCATAGCTCTCTAGATTTGTATCTAATACCGCTTATGCCGGTGCTAGGGGCCGTGTGGTCATGTCATCCAAGTTGCCACATGAACAGGTACAATAAAATACCTGAGATACAACACATATCACGAATCGTTAGATTCTTGGTATGTGTTGTAGAATAGGTTAACCAGAAGACTATACTGTGAAGTCATATGGCTCTTTCAGTATGTCGGCACCTCTTCCCAATTCCCCTATATGTTTTGTAATTATCAAGTTGCCTCTTCTATCTCTATCCTTCTCTCGAATCGGCTCTTTCCTCCCTCTTGTGGGTAGATTTTCTGTGGTAATGAGTCTTTTCTCTTTCAGTTTCTTCACTCTGTGACTGAGTTCAGCGTTACATTCAGTAAGCTGATCTGTATCTCCTGTATTATTAATAGTTCAGATTGTTCACAGCCATATTACTCGTTTTAGCAATGATGTGGTCCACCACAAAAGTTCCACACATGAACGACTGTTATCAGCTTTATCGTCAATATTTTTATTTATGCTGAACATGACTGGGAGATCACTTTTACAATTGGTACACACCCGTAATAAGCTATATATAATTATCAACTGGTCATAGTTTCTCTGGACCTAAGCTCCCTTCTGGGAAAAATATCACAGTCAATTACAACACAAAACTTTCTGTGTCCACATCTGAGCTATTCTGGAGTATTACCAGTACCGATACCTAACATTTGGTTTTCTAGAGTTATAGCGGGTTGTCATTCTACTGAGAATGATTAAAATGTGAAACCTTCCAAGATATACAACATCTTCATCTCTCCACCACCAACCCCTTATGATATAAAAGCCTCACGAACCCAGCAGATAGAAATACGAATGACTTAGGTTATAACGGTGTGCCAAGGAAATTGAAACTCTTTTGTGCGGGAAGATAATTTAGTCGATATACAGATACCTTGGTATAATCAAAATGATACCAATATACCAAAATATAGGATCTTGTATTACGTGTATCCATTTTGTGGAAAAGATGTATTGGTTTTGGATCAGTGTCTATTTCTTTTCATTTATAAAGCCTTTAATTTCGTAATTTGGTAAGCTTTGGCATCACTTCCTACATTAGAATTAGCAGTCTGACCCTACCGTGGGTCACGATACGCCACTCGAAATATGGAAGTTCCACCGTTTTTAATATCTCAAAACTTCAGTATTGATGACTTTTGTGAGCGTCAGGTGTAAGTGACGACTTAGAGTCGGAGAAAAGGGAAAACGTTCGTGAAGTATATTCTTCTTGATAGCTGCAGTACAAAAGACATAATGCAGCCGATATGAGCCATCATTGCTAACATATGGGCCAAATAACTATGCAAGGGGTAGCTTTCAAGCCACCAGCATAATTCCATCCTGTACACAAAAAAAACTGCGACAATGATCTGTATAATATTCCAACATGTGCCAAGCCAACAAAATAGAAATTGCTTTGTTTTGTGTCTGTCATAAGTAAGCCATGACTCAGAGTGAGAAAAAGAAAACATGTTAGCAGAAGTCAACAATTCGCAGAATGTCTCCGTATTTGGAAGAAATCCAGAATTCAGAGGCTCTCTTATTTGGATCGAATCAACTATGTAATTTGCTTAATTCATATCAACAGTACCGATAATTGTTTATTCTTTCTTATATCGGTGTGTTGATATCTACAAGAAGCAACGAGCAAATATGTATGCAACTTTATAAAAACGAACAGTACAATCAAATCATGACAATAAAACATAGCTGCATTTTAGCTCTCATGAAACGGCTCATATATTAATGTATAATATCCAAACACGGAATCAGTCAAGATTTTTTTTCAAGGGTCTGTTATAACGGTATGGTCAATTAGTGATAAAAAATAATCCTCCTTATACTGGCTATTAAATTTCTCTATCAACCAAGTATTTTCTGGTACGCGATACATCTCTGCGTTCATAGAAAACCACCTATGTTCGGGTATCACTTGGCGTCTTTAATCGACGAGGCTTCTGGCAAAGATCGATGTAGATGTAATCAATATTCCAGTTATCCTGGTATTTATGTCGGACTCGGTGACGGGATCCCATAGCTGATAATACAAGAGAAGACCGATGGATGAGAAGATGGAATTACCTTTAGATGAGTTGATGAGATATTAGCGAAGCGGACAAAATCGGTATTTCCTGAAATAAAAAGTAGTACACAATACAAAAAGATACTGATACCAGAGGTGAATTTAATCGCGGATATAATCCCATCCAGGGCACGAGCAGTGACAACATCAATTGTTGTTCTAGTCAGGTTCATTGAAACCCGACCAACATATAAAATACAACCAATTGGCTTATTTAGCTTAATCTAATAGCTCAAGCAGACAAAAACATTTTAATGTCTTTCTTTTGTCTCAAAGAGCCATGCTGGCAACGGTTGAGTGGTGATAGACCTCTGGCCATAGACGTTGCACTCTATAGAGTTACGGATGAGTTACGATGTATATTTGACACAAAACTGGATTCGTCCATACCCTACCCTTCAACTTCGATTAGCTTCATCGCTAGACAGTGAATAATTGTATAAGAAATCCCAAAAGTTCCCAAAGTGCTGTATTCAGTCAAATGAACGTCTACTGCGGAAAAATCTATTTAAAAATCTCGTTTGTTCGTACTCTTATTTATTTCTAGAATCACTGCATATCATTTCTGGACAAAAATCAATTGATTAATGAGACAAGGGACTTGAAGTGGAATCCGACAGAATACTCTTCGTTGTAACTCTTACACTTCGGGTGCGTCAGGGGAGTTACATTTTCTGCAACTAATGTCTGGTTATTTTGATTTAAATTACCGTTGGTAAGCAGTACACTGTTTACACGTCGTTATTGCAATATTACTCATGGACCAATACTACCGTCGAATATCGAACTCAGGATCTATTTTAATCTGATATCAACGTCGATTGACCGTTGACGTACGCGTTAATGTACACTGGAAATTATTAGCGAAACGGGGTAGACGAGAGTGTTACACAGCGAATAATGAATGCACTGTCATGTCATCTGATTTCACATTGAACACTTGGAATCCAGTCCGTATGCCATCTTTGTGAAGTCTCGATAAGTATTACCAAAAGCAAGTTCATTTGAATCTCTTAGATTTGTATTTTAAAAAACCCTCCATTATTCTACCTCCTGAAATTCGTATGAATTACAACACATATATAAAGGGAAGTGGGAAGAGGTGCCGACAAACTGACAGAGCCACATGACTTCACAGTATAGTCTTCCGGTTAACCTATTCTAAAGCACATAACAAGAATCTAACGATTCTTGATATGTGTTGTATCTCAGGTACGCTTTTATTGTACCTGTTCATGTGGCAACTTGGATGATATGACCACACGGCCCCTAGCACTGGCACATTCACACACAATACCAGCTGGTATTTAGCTTCATCAAATTTTACCTAACAAGCTCTTACAAGTTTCAGCATGGCAGTTAGGCAAACCAGAGGTACCTGTAGATATTACAATGACGAAATATAAAAAGGCAGACACGAGCCATCTCGTGCGTATACAAGAATTTGGTCTACCGAGAGAAACATACAGATCGCATCAGGCTATTTATACAGATGGTTCTAAAGATGGTGAGAGAGTAGGGTGTGCAACTATCTTTAGTTCCAAACTTAAACCTGTCGACATTCAGACAAATGTTCGATTTTCACTGCCGAAGCCAAAGCTCTATTGTCAACTTTAGAAGGTATCGGGTATACTATAGGAGGGAAATATGTCATATTCTCAGATTCACTGCATTTATGCCATCAAGTGATTAAAAGTGGAATTTCAACTCCTCCCACCATCTTGAATATTCTACAATTATATGACCGTAGATTTCATCAACAGCTTGATATTGTGTTTTGTTGGTTGCCTGGCCACGTTGGAAGCATAGGAAATACTGAAGCTGGTGAAATGGCTAAGACAGCCCCAGATAATGAGATTGATCGTGTTGGAATCCCACATAGCGATTTCAAACCCTCTATCTGTGCTGTGGGAAAACTGTTTCGCTTTTTATGGGATGCTGTGGATAATAACAAACATTAATTAATAAATATGGATAATTTAAAACAACTGCAGGCTATACTCATCTGAGCAACCGGAAATGTTTCGATCAAGCCATGATCAGAAGATGTACAATCGGTCATACACGGTTAACTCGCGAATATTTAGTAAATAAAGAACCAACCCCAAGGTGTATTTCATGCCACGAAGATCTCATAGTGAAACATATTCCGATCAACTTTTTTAAGATTGTAAGAGATACTTTTTATGGAGCAGCTAATTCAGAAGATCTTGTTAGTCGAGTAAAAGAAGATTGTATTTTAGGGTATTAGAGAGACAAGGATTTGTTGTATAAATTTTAATGTATGGACATCTTTTTGATGTTTTGTGCTTATTACATTTGGATTGCTGGGTTATTAAATTGTTTTCCTTGGAAAACTTAAAATTTGTGTTTGGTCGTCGCTAGAAATTGAACTATTGCCGAGTTTAATTATCTCTTTCCCTGCTGTTTCATCAATAGTTCTTCTTACCTTGTTTTACTCAGTAAAAGCTATGTCAAAATCTGTAGGAGAGAGAGAGAGAGAGAGAATTAAGGTTTAACGTCGCGTTCAGCAATATTTCAGCTATATAGCGACGATCAAAATTCTAAGTATCCAAGTTAATAACTTAGTAATCCAACCCATTAAAACATACACGCATTAAAACTTATGCAACAATAGGATTTGACTCCCTCCCTTTTGTTTGGAGGCGGATACATATTTCTCTAAACATGAGGTAAAGCGATAATTATGAATCCAACAAATCATTTTCAAACCAAATTTATGATACAATGTCACATTTACGTGTCAAAATCCACCCGGAGATGGGAAACAGGAAAACGATTTATTCAGGAGAGCGGAATTATGGTGCACAATGGTGTACCAGAAAATGTGATACCTTACACTCACAATCTGTTATGCTTAGATGCGAGGAGGAACAATTTAAACTTGTAAATGTTGTTTTATGTCTACATTATTCTTAATTGACTTATCGGCATGAGATACGTGTAGCTAATGTGTTATTGGCTGTATCCAGTCGATTTTGATTTGATTTGAGTGGGACTATTTGTAGTGCAATACAAATAAGAATATACGTTTCATTGAACGGAAAAAAGTATATGTATACTTGTACATTTTCTTCCTTCCAAATTCCTTCAACTCAAAAAGTTGCTTGACCCAGTATGTGCATGAACAGCGAAATGAAAATGGATTCTGCAATCAACTGGTTTTTTGTAGTTCGCTTACGATTAGTCTGCGGAGGTCAACGATCGTGATGAGATATCGTTTTCACAAGCGTCTCACTTAACAGTCTGCTAACGTGCAGCGTACGATCAGTTCTCCAATAAGGCACATTTTGGAGTATTTTCCATCGTCCCTAAAACTGAATATTAGCATGTTTATTGGATTCGTCCCGTTTAATTTTTCCCCGTTGTAGACTCTGAGAGACTACTATGATTGGAATGACATCTTACAAATAGGAACACGACCGCTATAATTTGTTCGCCTCGTGACTCAACCTTCTTGATTTCTGTAACCAGCAGATGAGATGTTATCATGTTAATTTGTCATTTAACACAAAAAAAACTGCCAAACTTTCTGTGCTATCACCGGAACGACAATAAATTGAAAGGTGACACTCCTTGACTTTATAGCTTATCATATTGGGGACATTTTGAGCCTATATGCATAATCCTTCGAGAAAAGAATCATGGGGAAATTCAAGATGGCGGCCACGTTAGGACCAGAAAAATAATTTATTTTGTTGCTATTTTTCTTCAAAACATGGCAGTGTGACTAACGTCACTGGACCTACGAAATAGGATTTGAGATAATTTAAGTGTGTACTCGAGAGATGACTTGGGGGCCCTGTGTGCTACCATGAGAGAATTTATATAGCGTCTCTAATTGACAGTGGGAACTATTAACTTTTCCAGATGTCACCGCTGGTGAGTTATAGCAGTACAGCACAAAGTGTTGGGGAGAGAGTCCGAGAGAGCGGGGAACCCCCCCCCCCCTTCTCGGCATTATGCGATTTTTCTTAAATTAGCGTAGGGAATGATGCTCTGTCAGAGCAGTTGAGAAGTAATTGTTTGTAGTCCTAAATAAGACAGGAAACTGGATAAGAAAGACAAATTTGAAGTGAGAAAGGTCAAGATCAGAGATTTGTTAGAATGCAAGATACAAGAATGCAATCAAATCAGGCATCACTAGAGAGCCATTCTCCATGGATATATTTATTTGGCATTCAACTTCAAGGTACCTCATCTGAAGAGAGTACATAATAATAATCAATGAACAATAAAGCACACACGAACAAAATAAACAAGTGGTTATAGGTTACTGAATTTAAAACACAACGATGATTTTATTATCGATTTCTTCAGTAATAACATATAATAGGGTCATTGTTGTGTTTAAATTTAGTAATTTCTCTCATAAAATCCAGCCATTTTTTATTTCTTTTTGAGGAACATTTTTTAACTAACGACTGAACTGAAGAAATGGTGCAATGTTGTATAGGCTGGATATATAAAACGTGCAGTATAACATGCCTTCAATCTCAACGAAATTCCAAGACCAGCAAATGAGTGAAAACGGATGGGCCTACTATCGGAATGTGTGTGGTATCGGAATGTGTGTCAACATTACACTGCAAGTTAGGCTAAAAATAACAACCTCCATTCTCCGATCAAATGATTTGCTTCCTTCATGCATCGTGGCATATACAGCTCGCCTGACGCGAGATTCTGGTATTTCGGTAGCCTTCCGCAATACCACCGGCTAACAGCGACCAGCATGATCACGAGGGTTCCCGAATATTTCCAACAATTTACAGCAGATGTTCGGGAAGCATGGCGTGGACTGTGAGGGAAAACATGGCGGAGCTACCTTGAAACGTATAATGCCGACATATTTTGGCAAGTACCATTAAAGTTACTGATATTTTCGAGAGCTGGGCACATCATTTTTGTTTTGCTTTAGTGCTGGGCGGCCGAAGTTAGTCCCAGGCGCTTAAAAGTCACAGAGAAGAATACAGCCAAGGGTTCCCAATGGGCATGACAGTGCACTCGCTGAGCTAACAATAAATAATGAAAAAAAAATAATTATAAATCAAATTTTCATCAGAATTCGATCAGCTCAGAACTTGCTGGTAACAATGCCCTAATGCACGTTCATGCCAAAAATCCAGGTTCTAATGTTAATGGTTCTCCTTATTTTGCCGACGAAAGGATTCGTATGGACTCACTGACTCATTACCGGACAATTTGCGATCTGTAGCCTACTTCGTAGGAATTTATGCTTTTCCGCAATGAAAAGTGGGCAAAAACTATTTTATTTCACATCATATTATTATTTACTAATTTATCACGCCGTTTTTGCGGAGAAATTGTATAAATGAAAAATTCTAAAAATCGGAACGAAACATCGGTTAAAAATGCCGTTTTTGAACATGACGTCACTGTGACGTCATCGAAGTGGCCATCTTGGATTTTTTTTTTAATTTTCTGGTAGAGTTCGACTTAAGGGCATAGTGTGGTAAGTTTCAGTCCCCTGGCGCTAGGGGTACGAAAAATAAATAAGAGGGGTGGGGGAGCGAAATGGCCCCTCCCCAGGCCTGGACAGGTCCCGATAAGCCCAGGACAGATCGGGTTAAAAACATAAATTTCCATACGTTGGCATGAGAACAGCTGATATATCAACGATCGGGAAGCGGGCTTTGTCTCTATTCCTATCTGCAATTTGGACGGTTTATGTGCCGATACTCAATTTGCCGACCTTAGTGAATAGTACTTATTGCGCAACAATGCGCAACAATATGCCGCTCTACGGAAATCGAAACATATGAAGGAACGTTATGGCGGTATTTGTCAACGATATCATCATACTGAAGAGTGTTTAGGTTAACCAGAAGACTATACTGTGAAGTCATGTGGCTCTGTCAGTATGTCGGTACCTCTTCTCACTTCCCTTTTATGCGTTGTAATTTATCCTGGTTGATACAAATCAGCGTTGAACAACGTAAACACATCGTCAGTCATCTGTTCGAGATGAACTGGACGGAATACTTAGCTGGCATTCTAGCGTTCCTGTTTATTTGGTATATAAAGCTTTCGATAATAATTTATTTCTTATCTTCATCCGCAATTATAGCGTAATTTCCCTCGGCACAAATCGTTCCAGTGGCGGTACTCACGCGCATGTACTGGCGCAGACAAATTCGTCCTGCGTTGGTAACATGGGCACGCTCATTCTCGACAGTAATGGATATATGAGAAATCTAGCCCGTCAAAATTCCTGACTGGTTTGCAGGCCATGCTCGCACGTGCTGTTCGTTCACGAGGCGCAGCTGTGTTAACTCCGCCCACTGTACAGAGAATGAACCAATCGTCGCTCAGCTTTGCAGCACTGCATCACAAGAATGAGACGTCACCAATTCGGCACGCAAATGAAGATTATCGTGTGATAACCTATGTGTGTTTTGAGATTTGGACCAATCAGCGCACGGCTGTATGGTGGAGCATGTTAGAATTAACCAATCAATACCCTACAATTTACTCTGAAGTGTGATAAATATGTGTATTACGGTTGAGAAATAGCAAGCGTCATAACAGACATTCAATCTTCAGTAGTCTTCCGTAAAAGCATTTCCACGTCAATATGATGGTCTTTTACATAACATCCTAACATCACAGTGTTCTAAAATTTGTTCCATTTTCCTTACTGTATAACTTTCCTCTCTTTCTCTCTCTTGTAACTGATTCAAATGAGTTAGGATATCTCAATATCTTTGACATTATTCTCATGATGAAAAACTCGTATCAACAAACGTTGTTGACTATTACGTTTAAAAGGTTGCTTTGTTGCCTATAGCAATATACAAGGTAATCTAAAGCCGTCTCGCGATAGTATTCCATAAAAGTGCAGACAATTGCATTAAATTATGGCCATTCTGATGTTACCCATCTTGCACATATGGAAATTTAACCCATGATGCTGAACAGGCATCTTAAATAATGAAGCATTTAACTAATGAATATGGACTGTACCCAATGAATATATCCCGGTTAGAATAAATAACTCTTGCATTTCATTGTCTATTTCTTCGCATATTTAAGGCTGATAACCTTCCTTTTCCAATGAGCTTAAAGGAATAGAAAACCCTAAGATGATGCATACGTATATCGAAAGAACTATATCATTAGTATACGAAAAACAAAACTAATCAACTTTTCTAGTAATTCCGAATGAATGAGATCATTTTGAACATCAGAACTATTGCCCAGATCAATACTCCGTGGAAGTCGCCATTTTAACAAGCCCGAGAGCCGTTAGCCAATGAAAATCCTTTAAATATCACCTGACATTATTCCTGTGACGTAGTTGGGCCCAAGCCAGAGTAGCTAATAACATGGAGACCAATTGTAAATTATTCTGTCGATGGCTTTTGACAGATCGGTGGACCTTTCTTTACGCTCCGAGACGATTATGAGGATCGTGATATATGAATGTCGAATTGATATACAGGTTGACATGTGGCAGTTTGCATATGATTTCACAAGCTCTCTTTCTGAGGCAAGAATATTAGGCCACATCACCCGATAGCAGTAGAAGAAACGCTGCTAATGTTGCCGTTGTTGTTGTTTAATGCTTTACCTTATGGGATAGAGCCCGGATGACAAAGGCATATTTCGCGCAGCGCCATCTACATAAAAATAGTATGGCCCACAAACGTCACAGTCATTCCAACATGTCGCAGATCACAAAGTGCTAAAGTGTAATCGATAAATCGGTGTTTACTCAGCTGTAGAATTTTGTTAATTTTTTCTACCCGTGTTTTTGGAATCTGATGGCATAATTCTGTCATGTCGAGCGCGAGTTTACGCAGAGTTTACTATTCCTTTACTAAAGTCAAACTATTCCTCAAGGGCTAGTTAATTCTAGTATTCTCTCTAAGACTCCCCTGCATATCAACTCCGCTATTATTGACGACGCTATTTTCTCCAAGATCGGCAGAACACAAGAGAGATATCACACATTATCTCAAGAAGGGCTTCCCGAAGATTTGCCCCTTTTGTTTTCTAAACGCCCCATCAAATATGCGACCGAATTGCGAGTACTTTATTTCTGGTGTGAGCGGAAAATAATCGATGATAGCTTGAAGCGAGAGATATGTGCTTCATTTGTTTGCCAACTGACCTTTAGTACATCGAATATGGCTTCTCTTTGGTTCGTCTCCTGAAAGATAAGAAACGGTTCAGCGACAACTACTTGGTAAATGGTGAAAGCATGTTCAGCGAAGCTCTTTATCTGTGAAAACATATATGCGTGACTACTGGAACACGGCGAAAGTCAAGCGATTCATTTTAGGCACACTATCACATGCATTCCATGCTAAAAGCTCGAGATTTCAATAGGGTACACGAAAATTTCTGCATGATAAATATCTGATATTCATTCCCCTATTATATCGAAACAAGCATATAGCGAATATATATTATAGGCCAAATTTTAAATTCAAAGATTGAGATTCAATTATGTTCGTGTATGTGAGAGACGAAAGACAGATCGATCTTACAGTTACAGAAATCATTTTACTTACACATTTATTTGCCCTGATTGTGTTGCTGTGTTCGGCGGTGAAGGTTCAAAGATATGGCTGTCAATCACCTCTCAAACAGAGTCTATCCCTTACCCTGAGGTATGTTACTTTCTTCTCATTCCGTGACAACTCCGGAATCATTGATCATTACATCAAGAACAAAATGATAGACAAGTCTGGAAACATCAAAGAATAGGTTCCTTAACAGTTCAAAGGCATCTTGGAAATTACTTTTCTGATCACCCACCATTATGTACGTTTAACTATTCGTGACTAAACATTGACATAATGGGTGCTGAACGAGCAAATAGAATCAGAATCTTTTGAAGTATGTTTGTATCGGGCGAATCGTCTTTAACGTGATAGGTAGGAATTCAATTGCACTGTTCCACAAGAACAGGATTTGGGATTGTGACATTGTTAAGAGGGAGAGAGAGAGAGAGAATTAAGGTTTAATGTCGCGTTCAGCAATATTTCAGCTATATAGCGATTGTTAAGTGGGATCACGTTGTGAAATATCGATTCATGACCACCATATAAATGCATAAAAGATATGTAAGATGTCGATTCTTGACCACCATATAAATGCATAAATTTTGACTTTTCATTTAACAATTTTATATAAATCTGTGTGCATGCGACCTTGATATTGTGATGTGTTTTGACAAAACTATTTCCGAAATACTATTCCATGACCCTTTAGATCGGTTATTGCAAACACAACTATTTGTGAGAATTAGTTATGTAAGTTCAAATTTACAGGATAACATAGAAACCGCTTATGTAAGTGTAATGATTTAACCTTGATTTTGACGAATGAATTTATATAATGCGACAGTTTTGTGATTTGCTAGTCATAATTGTACCGAATTTGTAAGGACATTTATGTCGGGATTGACATTGTAACGTCTAGCTTTGTATATAACGGAATGAACGGCACATACAGTCAGGCTAATAACACCAGGTCTCCCTGATGGCTAGTAACACCAGGTCTCCCTGATGGCTAAACCATCAGGTCTCACAGAGGCTCATGTCTCCGATAATAGTTAGTTCCGAAGTGACTGTTTACAGAATGGTCTGATGATGATGAAGTTGTGCTAGTCTGCCTGCCAAATGATGCCGGTCATTCCTAAGTTAGGTGGAATGAATTTACAATAAATCGGCTTAATATTCAACAGCCGTTTTCGTTGTATCCTCTCTCATTTAAAGAGGTTGTCAAGACTTCGAGAAATCTCAGAAGCCGGACCTTGGAAACTATTATTGTATAGGTTTTATGAAGACCATCCCTGTGTCTGTGACGACTATGCGTTACAACATCTTAAAGATCACGCGCACAAGCCCTGTCATCTTAAAGACCTCAAATTTCATAATGGCGAGCTTGCCAGGATAAAGACAATTTTCTTTTGGATACAACTAGAAGGTCAGCTTCAGACGATCGACCGAAGACACTGAGAGTACTAAAATGGCTGAGCCAGAAAGACTGCAAGAGCTCCAGACCATTGCTCAAGGCATCACGAAACTTGTGGACAATCTGTGAACTGATATTCAGACCAAGGACAATTGTCAATTGCAAAGAGAGAAGATAAAGGACCTTCCTTCCTTTTTGCACCTGCTGAGGTATAGCAGACGGTAACTAAGTCACCCAGACGGGGACGGTGACTGACGAAAACATTTGGTGCCCTTGTTTGCTGGCCATTGTGAAATGTACGACCCTGTTCAACGCCTCCTTGAACTGCCTTGTAATTCTGACTGGAGGGAATTCCAAACTGATGTCCACAACTGCCATGAGTGATGTCCATCTTAGTGATAACATTTCGACCCAAGCACTGTTCCTTCCTATAACAACGATATGTTTCTCCTCTTCCTTGGTGACGTGACAGCGTGTGCCAGAAACCTCTGGAACAAGTCCATTCCGTGGAAACGATATATACAGGTACAGTTTGATTCGTTCTACTTAACAGAGCCTTGTAAATGGCGGTAGTGATTGAAAACATAACTGTGTTGTGAGTATTTTCTGCCTGGACTTTCTGTCTGACGTTGTGAAGTTCCCACTGATTGACAATAGTGCGTGTGATGAACAGTGTGTAATTTACAGAACTGGATCATGCCTAACGAACTCTAAGACATTGTAGTCTTGTAACTTTCTTGGAACATTCTGGACTGAATCCTCAGACAGGTTGGTAGCATGTATCGAACGCGAGGTCTAACCTTAACTTTCTCTCTCTCCCTTGAACGATCATGTTATATGTGTCATAATGATGCCTCATATGAACTGTTGACATCTCTCGTATATTGTGCATGTTTTGTTAATTGTTGATAATGCTGCATGCCCAATGAAGTTGATGAATCAATGTTGAAGCTGATAGATTGCATGAACTCCTTTGTGACTAGTAAATTTAGTGATTTGCAGATTGATAAATCTAGCCTTTGAAGTTTGTACGATAATATTGTAACGTGGTTCCACAATGATTTTTTATTATGACATTTATCGCGATTAGTTGCCATAATAGTGTAGCTGGTAAGCTAAAACACTTAACGCAATATTGGCTAAATGGAACTAAAATTATCGCGTATATGTTGACAGGTCCTAAGATACATTGAGTTCATGTACGTACCAGTGGTTGAAGCACATAAATGCTTGATATATGCTAAGAAAGCATGTTCGTGTTGGTTGACGAGCCTTCACAATCCCCGATTCGGCTATGAGAGCCTGGATATCATGAATATTTGTGGTTATTTGTTTATTTTGGATCCTTAGATATAAGTCTAAGATGTTGGATGACAAATTGGTTTCAATTAACACGTATTGGCAACTTCGTTAAGTTCGGTACAAATTGTGTCCAAGTCAACCATAAGTTTCTAGCTTTCATAATGAGTAACATGTAAGGTCCAAATGTTAACCTTTGCGGATGGGGTACCGTATATTAAATTAGCACAGGCGATGCTAGAGAAATCCGATACTTAGTGACAGTTATGGAAGACTGTTTGAGACATAACCACAGAATAATTGTGTCTGTGGTGAATATTTTTGTTGCAACAATATTGAGATGTCATGTAGTGGTATGAATTGGATAATGCGCATTGTCAATTTGTGCAGAATACTTTTGTCATTACTGATCGAATTTCCTCGTGTGAATCCTTTCTCTGACATCATAGTTTTTCTTGCAATGAAATGGTAATGTTAATTCTGTTTTGGAATAAGTATGTTCTTATTGGTGTAGGCTGGAACATAGAGTCTGATACTCTCTATTCTGAAGAATTCGCATTTCATGCAGATATGATTCAAATGCCTAACATTGCCATTCGCAACCACTTGAACGTTCCCAGAATTATTGCCGTTTGAATGCCACTTCTTGACAGGCATTGAAGGTTAAAACGAACTAAATGACGTCACTTCCGCCAAAGGCGGATGTTCGTGGTAAGCATATCCCGCATTAAATGCTCAGTTGTGTTATTACTGGATAATATCATAACTAACTTTTATTGTGTTTCGCTAACTTAGTAAGTGTCGATTAATTTCTGAAAAAATTGTGACAGTCCCGAAGCCTGTGTTCTTTTCAGGGCACAATCAAACGACGATACCCACGTGACCAGCTCAGACGGTTGAAAACGGCTCGTCTCAGAAGGCAGTTTACGTTATCAAAAATCAATTGGACATGAGTGTGGTTTGGTACATACCACGTGAAGTGGGAGGAGTGGTAATCAAAAACATCAGTGTGTAGTTCCGGGATAAAGTTCAAGAAGGTCAGTTTTTCAGCGGCGAACTGAACCTGTTTAACCTGGAACGTAATGGGACAAAACTTTAGTTCATTGTTACCTATAGATGTGACATAAAGACGGAGCTTGCTGATTCATATTTCATTCAGTCATCAATGTTTGGCAATATTATCTAATTGGAATAATCAGTATCGATGAAAATGCTGAGCAACTCGTGAGTTTCATACACATGGGGCCCTTTAGGGGAATCCTAGACGATAGACCCGAAATAGGTGTTTTTTATCAAAGTTTGTGTATTTCACCCGACATATGGTGTTCTATATCCACGGCGATCGTAATTTTGCAGTTAATTTTTATCTCGTCCCGTTAGAGGATGCTGAGAAGGGAAGTGCTAGATATCACAGTGGTATAATTACTAAAAATAACTCGAAAAACACCCCCCCTCTCCTCCACAAGCTCGCAATTGCGGGCGGGAGGGAGGGTCATTAGGTTCCGCAGTTTGCTCTAATTATATGAAACAGATGAATATGGACAAAGATTTCAGTCGGAGACAATTTTACGTGAAATTTGCAACTGATCTCCCGACCAGTCAGCAAATTTACTCAAATTCCCAGGCTGAAATTTCACAAATTCGCTTCTATTTTAGCTCTCCGCGATCTGCAAATCACATTTCACTGATGGAGTTATTTCCCTTGATATACCTGCGATTACATCACTTTCTTTCTTAACTGTCACATAGGACGTGGTACACATATATGGGGAATTGTGCCCAGATTACTCCCTAACTTAACCAGAAAGATGTTTTAGCGCATTAGGACTTGTATAGTTTAGATGTCAAATTTCACTGATTGCAAAGATGGGGGGTGGGTTACAGAATTAGCTACAAAATATTTATTCTTTGGAATAAGCATATCCCGCATTAAATGCTCAGTTGTGTTATTACTGGATAATATCATAACTAACTTTTATTGTGTTTCGCTAACTTAGTAAGTGTCGATTAATTTCTGAAAAAATTGTGACAGTCCCGAGCCTGTGTTCTTTTCAGGGCACAATCAAACGACGATACCCACGTGACCAGCTCAGACGGTTGAAAACGGCTCGTCTCAGAAGGCAGTTTACGTTATCAAAAATCAATTGGACATGAGTATGGTTTGGTACATACCACGTGAAGTGGGAGGAGTGGTAATCAAAAACATCAGTGTGTAGTTCCTGGCTAAAGTTCAAGAAGGTCAGTTTTTCAGCGGCGAACTGAATCTGTTTAACCTGGAACGTAATGGGACAAAACTTTAGTTCATTGTTACCTGAATATGATAATTGACGTGTCAGTGAATGACATTTTGACATGTATTTCTTTAACCATAGATTTGCTTGGGACCCTTATAGCGCTTTTGTATATCTTTTGCACACATTGTAATCTGTATGGCTATTGTTCTCAAATTTTGTTTCACTCGGTGACATTGTAATGCATGACCTGCAGCTAGACAGTGTTCTGGAGACTGTTCTACGCGATTATGTTTTTTCCAACTTTGTATCCTCCTTTGAAATGTTTTTGTTTTCCTTTCTTTTGTCACTCTTGCCAGTGGGTGTGCGTTTCGGTGCACGAAACGTACTCTCACTTGAGGTCAAGTTCTGGTGTATTGGTGGCTGATGAACTGATCATTCACACAGTTGCTAGCACCATTTCTTGTCTTCTTACTATTGTATTTTTCTTTTGCTTATTTCTAGTGAAAGTTCTGACATTATCTTGCATGTAGGTTGGAGTTTTTCATTTTGATACAGATAAATGTTATTTGTTTTGATTTTCATGAACATCTAATGTGTTGATAAACCATTTTGGATTTGAAGCTAATGGATGAATTTTCCAGCAATTGTTTTGCTATTTACGCCATGTTTTGAGCACATTGTTTTGACATGTCCACACTTGTCAGTGACTGGCACGTGTCTCACATACCTAGAGTACTTTCATTGAGAAATGATAGTAAATATGGCCTTATGACCTTACGCAATGAATATGGACTACGGTAATTGAATAAATTGTTTCTGGTATTCGACCGATATTTCTGATAACGACCTTGGCTATTCATAATGGACTATTCTTTCACGTTTTGCTATTATTCTTCCTGCTTTACGCATTTTGTGTTTATACTTTGAGATGAATGAACGATCTTCGTTCGTATCTTTCATCTTCCATTGTTGGATGATATGTGAAATATCGATTCTTGACCACCATATAAATGCATAAAAGATTTGTAAGATATCGATTCTTGACCACCATATAAATGCATAAATTTCTCCTTTAAACGTTCGTTTGACCAAAGATCATCATTTGAGGCTGCTTGAGGCTCAGTGTCTAATCTAACTCTGCGTAAACTCGTGCTCGACATGACAGAATTATGCCATCAGATTCCAAAAACACGGGTAGAAAAAATTAACAAAATTCTACAGCTGAGTAAACACCGATTTATCGATCACACTTTAACACTTTGTGATCTGCGACATGTTGGAATGACTGTGACGTTTGTGGGCCATACTATTTTTATGTAGATGGCGCTGCGAGAAATATGCCTTTGTCATCCGGGCTCTATCCCATAAGGTAAAGCATTAAACAACAACAACGGCAACATTAGCAGCGTTTCTTCTACTGCTATCGGGTGATGTGGCCTAATATTCTTGCCTCAGAAAGAGAGCTTGTGAAATCATATGCAAAATGCCACATGTCAACCTGTATATCAATTCGACATTCATATATCACGATCCTCATAATCGTCTCGGAGCGTAAAGAAAGGTCCACCGATCTGTCAAAAGCCATCGACAGAATAATTTACAATTGGTCTCCATATTATTAGCTACTCTGGCTTGGGCCCAACTACGTCACAGGAATAATGTCAGGTGATATTTAAAAGATTTTCATTGGCTAACGGCTCTCGGGTTTGTTAAAATGGCGACTTCCACGGATTATTGATCTGGGCAATAGTTCTGATGTTCAAAATGATCTCATTCATTCGGAATTACTAGAAAAGCTGATTTGTTTTGTTTTTCGAATACTAATGATATAGTTCTTTCGATATACGTATGCATCATCTTAGGGTTTTCTATTCCTTTAACAATTTTATATAAATCTGTGTGCATGCGACCTTGATATTGTGATGTGTTTTGACAAAACTATTTCCGAAATACTATTCCATGACCCTTTAGGTCGGTTATTGCAAGCACAACTATTTGTGAGAATCAGTTATGTAAGTTCAAATTTACAGGATAACATAGAAACCGCTTATGTAAGTGTAATGATTTAACCTTGGTTTTGACGAATGAATTTATATAATGCAACAGTTTTGTGATTTGCTAGTCATAATTGTATCGAATTTGTAAGGACATTCATGTCGGGTTAAATTGACATTGTAACGTCTAGCTTTGTATATAACGGAATTACGACGTTAAACCCTAATTCTCTCTCTCTCTCTATAACGGAATGAACGGCACATACAGTCAGGCTAATAACACCAGGTCTCCCAGATGGCTAGTAACACCAGGTCTCCCTGATGGCTAAACCATCAGGTCTCAGAGAGGCTCATGTCTCCCATAATAGTTATTGCTATCTCCAGTTCCGAAGTGACTGTTTACAGAATGGTCTGATGTTGATGAAGTTGTGCTAGTCTGCCTGCCAAATGATGCCGGTCATTCCTAAGTTAGGTGGAATGAATTTACAATAAATCGGCTTAATATTCAACAGACGTTTTCGTTGTATCCTCTCTCATTTAAAGAGGTTGTCAAGACTTCGAGAAATCTCAGAAGCCGGACCTTGGAAACTATTATTGTATAGGTTTTATGAAGACCATCCCTGTGTCTGAGACGACTATGCGTTACAACATCTTAAAGATCACGCGCACAAGCCCTGTCATCTTAAAGACCTCAAATTTCATAACGTGTAGGGAGGATTGGAGGAATCGCGTTGTATTGTGTGTTCGCACGACTAGTGCCCATCGTGGTGCGATGGAGTGCCCAAGTACATTCATCCATTCATCCATCCACAAATTTGACCGAGTACTTTGGCCAAAGTCCGGTAACTGACCAGATTATAGAGGCGACGGGCGGAAGAGAATATAAATAGAATTAGCTCTAAAGTTTAATTCTGATTGGGTTACGAATTTAAAAGTTTCTCTTTAGTGTACGACTGTGACAACGAAAAAATGAATTCTGTTATTGACCTGTGCGACCGTCCGAAAACGTATGTACAATTACAGTATAATAAATTAATGTCATGTATTTGAGAGAATGAAATACATACTGGTATTCAGTTATACCGCTTGTGTTTTATAATGTGCTCCCCGGAAGCTGCCTTCACAGCGGTCTGGCAACCTCTACTAGGCAAACATGATTTCCTTTTGATTTCTTCAGATTGCAAAAAGTTTCGACAGAACTTACAGGGATGTGTTTCAAACATGTAAACAGCATTATTTCATCGTTCGGGCAACATAATCTCGGCCTGCTTCATCCCCTGGCCAGACATTCAACAGATTGATATTGTGTTCTGTTGGTTGCCTAGTCACGTTGGCAACAAAGGTAATACTGAGGCTGATAGGATGGCTAAGGCATCTCTAAATGATGAGATTGATCCTGTTGGAATCTGAACATCCAGAAACGTTTCGATCAAACCATGATCAGGCGATGTAGAATCGGCCATACACGATCAACCCACGAACATTTACTAAAAAAGAGCCAGTCCCAAGGTGTGTTCCATGCCATGATGATCTCACGGTGAAACATATTCTTATCGAATGCATAGATTTCAATATTGTAAGAGATGCTTTTTATCGAGCGACGAATTTGGAAGATCTTTTTAGTCGTGTGAAGGAGGATTACATCTTGGGTTATTTGAGAGAAATCGGTTTGTTACATAAGTTTTAATGTGTGTATGTTTTAACGCGTTGGATAACTAAGTTAGTGACTTGAGTACTTAGAATTTTGTTTGATCGTCGCTATATGGCTGAAATATTGCTGAACGCGACATTAAACCATAATTCTCTCTCTCTCTGTCTCTCTCTCTCTCTCTCCCTGGCCAGACTTGAGCATCTTGCGGATTTTCTCATCTTTCGACCATTTGTGCACCTTATTTTCGTCAAGAGTACACTTTCCCGAAATACACAGCTTGCACAGTTCTTCGATAAATGCACAAAATTTGCTAGCGAAACGGAAAAAATTAAGAAAAACCTTTGACTACAAGTGAACCTGTATATTGGCGGCTGTCTGGTTGCTGAGGTCTTACACGAGTGACGTAATCAGCTGGAGAAATTCAAATTTGACTATTTCTAAACGGGTGACGATTTTAAGACTTACCTATTTGGAAATCATAGATTGATAATCCGTCGAGCAAGTTACAGGTGTTTGAGAGTCTCTTCAACGAGTCGAATGGAATTCTAAGCAGTTGTAATGAAAAAGCACAGAGAGAGAGAGACAGAGAGAGAGAGAGAGAGAGAGAGAGAGAGAGAATTAAGGTTTAGTGTCGCGTTCAGCAATATTTCATCTATATAGCGTCGATCAAACAAATTCTAAATATTCAAGTCAGCAACTTAGTAATCCAACACATTAAAACATACACACATTAACCACACGTGAAATAAAATATTTTCTGCCGAATTTTCCTCGTGGAAAAGCAGAAATTTTGAAGATAAATGATGAAAACATAACTTTACTGTTACCTCACATTAAGCCATTTTGAATTTAGCTATGATCCTTTGTTTGGGGATAATGTAAATAGACTCAAAATGACCCTAATATGATAAACTACAAAATCACGGAGTATCAGCTCTCAATTGTTTGTCGTTCCGGAGATAAGGTAGACAGTTTTGGTAGTTTGATAAACCAGGCACCTGACTGAAAATCGATATGTCTATAGAATGATACAACATATTGAGCTGATACAACGTAATGTCCTAACATTCAAATAGCCCACACGGCACTCGGGTGAGCTAAAAGAATGTAAGGGTAGAGCAGGCGTGTAATACGAAATTGACAAAGATCAAAACTGAACTCTCCCCCGTGAAGCGTTGAGAAGTGACCGCTAGAATAAACACAACCAAATTATAAAAACAGGCTGAGTGGGTGGAGGTATTAACTTTTGACTGCAGGTCAGGTCAGACTTTTTCGGACTTTTTGGCAGACCGTCAGCAAGGAAGGACGTCTCTTCAGAGTTCTGGTTTGGTATCCTTTCGTGCATTGAGTTTGCTTTGTCTTTGTGTTTATATAGATTTATATATATATACAATTCTAGTCAATCATATCCATTTTGCACAATCACTCAGCACTGCTAATTTGGGCTCCCTTTTGTTTTTTTTTCTTCCCTGAGTCGCCCCAGGGACTCGTCTTTGTAACCGCTTTCTTTGTGTAATCTGTCTTTCGTGTCGTCTTGTATAGCACTTCATCGCCATCTTTGTGTGTTTATGTGGGTCCACTGACTCGTCATGTCGGACGAGTCGGAGGACGAAATGGACGTGACTTATTTGGACAGCCAGGGTTTTGTTGAATGTGGTCGTCAAAAATTGGGGAAACATAAACGTGATGAAGATGATGACCCGTCCAGCTCTGGTAAGAAAAAAAGGCCGAGAAAATTGACCCTACTATAGAGAATCCGGAGATGATTGTTTTTATGTCTGCCGCTGGTGGGACTCCCCTGGCCAAAGTAAATCCAATTAGCTTCGGCGTAGCTATTCAAAAAAAAGTAGGTCAAGTACAACTAGTAAAGAAACTACAGTCGGGCAGTATGCTCATTAAATGCAGCCAAGCAAAACAAGTTAAAACACTGCTGTCAACTGGCTCCTTTATGGGCCGTGAAGTCAAGTGTACATTAAAGTTAGAAATGAAGCCCCGTGGTGTAATATACAACGTAGCACAAGATATATCCGAGGAGGATTTACAAAAGGTATTGAAAAAACAGCGTGTAGTGAAAGTACAGAGGCTCACTAGGGGGAGGGAAAAAACGCCTACAAATTGTATTTTGCTACATTTTGATTCGGACTCTCTGCCATCCGAAGTAATTCTTGGCTACCAGCAATTCAAGGTCAAGGAGTACATTCCTCCTGTTATCAGGTGTTTTCAGTGCCAACGTATTGGTCACGTGGCATCTGAATGCAAAGGAAAGCTCCGGTGTTCACGTTGCGGTGGAAATCATGAATATGCTGCTTGTCCTAATATGGAGACCCCGCGCTGTGTGAACTGTCATGGGGATCACAGCGCGGCTTGGCTTGGGTGTCCAGTGAGAAAAGAGGCTAACAAGGCTCAGTTTATTAAAGTTACTGAAAAAATTTCTTATTCACAAGCATTGAAGAATGTTCGAGCTGAAAATGCCCAGCAGAGCAGTCAGCCCCCAACCCCTGGTAGCCTCCCTGCACTTGAGCTATCTCAATCCTCCCAGCTTAGTACTTCAGCTCGTAGTGCTCCGGCGTATATCCCGGCACCGAAAGTTAAAGTATTAAAGTCTTTTGGTACACAAACAGATGCTGTTCCGCCAATGACTGT